>JAVJIF010007837.1:0-210606 GCA_038442645.1 Agave tequilana
CTTTTTCTTATAATAACAGATAGGAATTTTCTTGTTCCGCTAACTTTTGATGACACCTATCATTTCTAATGTGGGTAGAGTCATTTTTTCATATCTATTTCATGAACCTGGTTCTCATTGAATATCTGATAGTGAAACCCCTTTCTTGAATGTCCTCTTCTTTATGGGAACACTTTGGTTTTAACCTTTGATTTGCTTAACCTTTTATATTATCGCACAAAGCTATGCACATCTTTCTCTTCAGTTTAGTCCGAGTACTTTCTTTGATGTCTGCACTTATATATTTTTTTCTAATTTCCACTAATTTCCTGTATTATCGATATTATTTTTGCTTATACCGCCAACTTCAAGAGAATTTTTTTTTCATTCAGCCTTACAAGCTAACCTATCTACTCACTCAATTATGACATATGAAGAGGATAGAGATGATGATGATGTTCTATTTTTGTTTTTTTAGTTATCCAACACAAATAACCCCCACCATTGCGGCTCTTAATGTCAATCTTTCACTGCTTGTCTCAAGCCAAGATAAAAGAGGAGGGTTGGATAAGTTAGCCCATAGCCATGATAGAACTTAATCTAATATCTACGAAATGAAAATGAAATGAAAGGATTCAAGTAGCCAACCCCAAAAAATTGGAATAAATGCTATGTTATTGTTATCTAATACATATCTTCCTTTCCTTGAGACAATTAGTGAAAAGATAACACATTAGTCACAACACATGCCGAGTTGGTGAGTTTGCTTCATGAGGTGGTTAATGGAAATAAAGAAGTATTTATTGCACCTCAACAGACATGGAGGACCAAGATCATCAAACGTTAGATCATTGTTCTCTCTTAAACTCGTAAAAATAGCAGATGCTGTAAGGAAACATGAAATTCTATTCGATCCAATTGTTTAGCCAAGTCTTGAGCACCATTATTTCCTATATGTTGATAGTTTTAGAAAATATGGAACCGACACAATAAAATGCAGAACCTCACTTCTAAAGTACAAATTACAAGATATAGTATGCATTTCTTAATCATTAAGGAAAAGTATGTCATGCATTTCCAAAGCCTATATGAAGAATTGTGCAGTGCCTGCAGGAATCAGGTTTATCAGGCTGGATGCAGATCTGAAGCCTTATACTGCTTATTTTTTAATTTAAATTTCACTCCCTTTTATGTTCCAATATACATGGAATAATAGTTCTTTTTTTTGTGGCATGAATTCAACTATGAGCATAAATGGGATCGTTGCAGAAAATCTGGGCCCTTCAGATTATGTATGCAACTTCCTCAGACTAGCAAATAATAGTTTCCAGTTGAGTGCAACAAGTTTTTGTGTAAGATGAAAACTAAGGCATCTGGTGGGAAACCTAACCTTTGTCTGATAACTACAATATAACTTGTCATTCTATCACGAGCTCTCAAATTCTTGAACTTGTCCCCAACTTGTCCCCTGAGGCATGAACATACTAAAATGCTACTAGTTCACGAACAGGATTTTAGCAGTTAGCGTGTATTTACTATTTTCCATCTCCTGGTTCTTGTCTTGCTTGTCTCAAGTTATTATCATAAAGGTGGGAACCATTTATGTTTCATCTATCTTTTGTTATAATAAAAGTTCCTGTTGGTAATTAGTAGAACGTTACTGGAGTGTCAGATCATCTAAGCAGCATTTTTTTACAGTTGATAGTAGCTAGAGACGTGTACAGTAATTATATTTATAATGATGCATAACCTTATGTGCTCATGACCACCGTGAACCTTAGTTTTGTCTGCTAAATTCTATCCTATACACTTGTAGTCACAAGTTATCAAATTCTTGAACTTGTCATCAAGTTGTCCCCTGAGGCATGAACATACACACAATACGACTAGTTCATGAACAGGTTTTTAGCAGTTAGTGGTATTTACTGTTCTTCCTCTCCAACTTGAGCTCTTATTCTAAATCCGATTTTGAATTCTTAGTGATCACTAGAAATCAGCATGATAATATTCTCTTTTGTTTTATAGTACATTCCTCGTGACTAATGTATCATATACAATGTCTTTTTTTTTTTTGTGGAAAATTAGGTTTAACCTATTGCGGGACGAGAGTTATGACTGCATTTAGAAAAAACATTAAATATTTCCATTTAGTATGAAGATGCTAAGTTGCTTACTTGTTCATAGTCATGTCTTTTGATGCGTCAGCATGCAACGGCTTCTCGATGGTGATTTCTATTTCATAGTAACTCAATATTTATTTCATGAGAATATGTATAAGAATCATTTTCGATCACTTGGCTACAAGATAAGTGATTATAGAAAATTATGCCAGATGTGAATTTGTGCGGTACCATTTCCTTGACTTGTCATTTGATTTGTTGTTTTTTGGTTCTCATTTTGGGTTGGATTAGTTCTGGTTAATTTAGGAAATTTAAAATCTGATTAAAAGATGGAGAAGTTTTGGTGTTTAGGATCAATCATAGAATGGAACTGGCTAATTGATTGTCAAGAAATAACTCGGAGTGGCCATTTTCAGTATTTAGGATCAGTTATCCATCAAGATGGTGAGATCAATGAAGATTTATTTATAAAAAAAAATGCTTTGGGCTTCATATGATTGTACCTTTGAAATTAAAGGGACTATTGTATATACGTCTATAAGTCCAATAATGCTTGTGGCTCAAAATGTTGGACAGTTAACATGTCCAAAAGGTGTTGTAGAAGAAATTAGAATTTTGAGATGGATGATTGAAAATATGCCAAGAGACATGATAAAAAATGAGTGCATCAGTGGAAGTCAGAGGCTTGTTTCTATTGAGAATAAAATGATGGAGAACTGATTGAGATGGTTAGATCACATGCAACAGAGACCAATAAGTGCGACAGTTAGAAACTAATAGAATCATAATTATTAGTATGGCCCTTGATAGAGCTGAATGGAAGAAAAGGATTCATGTACCGAACCTCAAATCTGTGATAAAAGTTCTGTAGCTGTGCTAAAAAAATGAGGAGTTATGTGTAATGATTAACATACCCTACATGTTGAGATTTCTAAGATTTTTGCCATCAAATATTTTATACAATCGGCTGATATAGCACCAAAATGAAAACCTATTTTTTTCCCCATATCATAATAGTGGAGGGTCGGAGATTGATATATGGCCGCTATTTATGACAATGATGACAACCATCTCTACAAATGATCCTAATTGTCTGCTTTCGTGATATAATGGGCACAGGACCTTTTGTGTTTTCTGTATTCCCCTTGTTAATGTGGTATCATAGTGTTAAACACCTTATAAACATTGCTTTTAACCTACTATTAAGTCTAGCAATTATCTCGGCCAATCCAAAAATCCCATTTAAACCACCTTAACACATTCAGTTTTGAATTTCAGAAAGAGTGAAAATATTTCCAATACAAACTATCAGTTCGTTTCTCTCTTTTTATTTTCTTTTTCTAGAATGGCTGGATTTGAACCCTAATACTATCCTTATTAATGCATATTGTATCCCATCATTAGTATTGCCTACTAGTGTTGTTGTCCGGTTGTCAATCTTGCCTGATGCTTTGTTATTCGTTCACAAAAAATTAGAATGTGATGCGAACAAGAATCAAATGTTTCGAGGAATGTTGAGTTGTGCCAAGTCCAAGTGCTGGAATCACATGGGAATCTCCTTTTCTGTACTCTTCTTGCATTCTACTTATTAGGAGTGTCTAGTGTGCCTTCCGTATGGGATCACCAAGACATAAAGGGAATCATCGTCACAAGACATTAACGATCTGTTAAACTTGAACTTATTCTTGGCTTGGTAATCATGGAGGAACCTTTGGACTATGTTGTTAATTGGATCAGGTGGCAAGAGTGTGCCGGCCATTTTGGTGGTGGTTCCCTGTAATTAGAAATTATGTGAGGCCAATAGACAAAGGGAGAGAAAGACGAAGGAAGAAATCGAAAACATAAATAGGATTAGTGATGTTGAAAGCTTCTAACAAGGTTTTCTTTGAAAACTTTGAGAAGAGAATCAATGGACTCAAAACCCCTCATATGCCTTACATTAGTGGACGGTGGAAGTCAGTATCAAAACCATCCTCTACATTGTGGACAATTGGGATTGTTTCTTGTGAAGTAGTTATAAGTACAATGCAAAGGGAGTATGGTGTTAGCTGCGGATGGATTGAGTGACAACTGCTGGATTGAGTCACAACTACCTACAAACAGTGGCTGTTAAGATTGTTGGTGTGTGAGGCCAATAGACAAAGGGAGAGAAAGACAAGGAAGAAATCGAAAACATAAATAGGATTAGTGATGTTGAAAGCTTCTAACAAGGTTTTCTTTGAAAACTTTGAGAAGAGAATCCATGGACTCAAAACCCCTCATATGCCTTACATTAGTGGACGGTGGAAGTCAGTATCAAAACCATCCTCCACATTGTGGACAATTGGGATTGTTTCTTGTGAAGTAGTTATAAGTACAATGCAAAGGGAGTATGGTGTTAGCTGCGGATGGATTGAGTGACAACTGCTGGATTGAGTCACAACTACCTACAAAACAGTGGCTGTTAAGATTGTTGGCTTGGACCCGTCCACTAATCCTAACACAAATGATGGGATCCAAATTCAAAATTAAGTGATGTGAATATTAGTGAGAAAGAAGTTCACCTCATTTTAAGTCTAAATGTTAGAAGAGGTTAGTAGATTGGCAAAGGGAGCACAACCAAGCTGAAAGCTTCTTCATATATGGTTAAAATCATAAAGGCGAATTGGGATCAACGGAGAGAGGAGTGGTAAAGGGGATATCGAGGGTTGGAAGCTCATTGATCGGTGGGGTGAAGTGATAACAGGATCAAGAGGTAAATTAGAGGTTTTAGAGGGATCAAACAAAGAAATCAAAAGGAATTTGTGTCAATGATCAAATCAAAGGTTTGAAAGGGACCGGGGAAAGAATTTTCTTTTACTCAAGAAAATACTTTCAAGATTTTTCTCCGATGTCACCCCATCGATAAACCATTGGCGTGGACAATGGTTGATTTTGTGTTTAATCTCCTCCAAACATCTGCTTTGCCTTTTGAGCTTGTCGCCTTTTCGCCCATTTATGAGCTTCCGACCTTCAACATCCCTTTTGCCACTTTCTACATTGATTCTGATGCGTCTCCAGGTTTTGGACAACAGCTGAAATTGGTTCTCGGTCAGTCTCGCACCCTTCCTATTGCCTCTCATAAAATTCAGGCACTCAGGAGATGAGGCAAGTCTCTTTCCTTGGTTCGGTTTGGCGATATCAGTGTTGGCCTTACTATAGATGCACTTATAACTAGAAGGTAGTGTCATTAAGTCTAATGCCAGTAAAACAAAGGAAAAGAGTTTTTCTTAGAGGACGCCTACTTGGGTGGTGTATGTGACATACCGACTCCTCATGGAGGGAATCACGTTCCCGTGAAACAAGGGATGCTAATGGGAATCTAATATTTCTAGAAATGTTAAAAGAGTTGTGTAATGCCAAACTGGAGAAGCCATTTGGGAATCTACGGAGTAAAATGTGGATTCCTGCATGCTTCACTGTTTATCGAGCCCTGGGTAAGCATTCTGCCTGCCCTCCACTTCTTCTTCTATGACAATTGGGACTTGGATGGATTTATTGTTTTGTATCTTTGGATTAGATCGCTTTGGAATGCTTTGCCAAAAATGAGAATTATGGTCCTCTTTTTTCATTCATTTATTTACTTTGTTGCATACATGCATAGTTATTACTGTATGTTTATGTAAATCTTAAGCGCAATTAACAATTATTTTGAATGCAGGACACTAGTAAGAAGTCTCCAATGGAGTTGATCAACGAAGTTCCACCAATAAAAGTTGAAGGCCGGATTGTGGCCTGTGAAGGAGGTGACTGCCACCATCTCTATCCTGAGAAGTTCCAAGTTCTTGTTTCTTGCATTTTTACTTCTTAAATTTAGCATCTGCTCTCTCAACACCTGACATGAACTCATGAAACATCTTGACTGCAGATAGCAACCCCGCGTTGGGCCATCCAATCGAGTTCATATGCCTTGATTTGAAGGACCCGGCTATCTGCAAATACTGCGGCCTGCGCTATGTCCAGCGCGATCATCACCACTAGAAATGAGAGTGGTTCTTGAGAGTCTCATGAGTGCTCAAGTTTGGGGTCCTGTGGCTGAGATAAACTGTGTAACCTTTGTTGGGCCTGTAAACTATTTTCGTTTGCTGTATGCAGAGTGTTTGATGGATTCAGCTTAATAATAGCAGCTCATTAGCTTATGTGAAAGCTACTTTCTCACCTGTGAAACTGTCTTCAAAATTGTATTTCATGGAGACCCTGTTTTTTCACATTGAGCCTGTTTGGTTAAGGGTGGAAGTGAGGAAGTGAAGAAGTGAGGAAGCGGTAATAGTTCCCTTTGGAACTTGAGAATTGGTTAGTAAGTTTTCCAGTGTTTGGATGTTGTTGGGAAGTGTGGTTTGGAAAATGTTATGTATTTCCCGGTGTTTGGATGATAATGTGGAAGTGGAAGTGGAAAAGTTGACCACAAAGTTGACCGCAAAATAATATTAAAATAAAAATTAATTAAGAAAAATAAAATATTAGACTGTAATTAGAATGGAAGGAGATTTACATGAGTAAAAAATTAACTGTTTTAGATTATAACTTATTACAAATGAGAGTTACATGATCAAAAATTAACTGTAGCACTCAAGTGAGGAAATAGTTGTGTAAAAGAGAAAAGAAAAAGAACTTTTTTCATTTTCTTTTTTCGGTGTTTGGATGAACAGCGAAAATGAGAAAAGACACTTCCCACTTCCTCACTTCCATCCAATTCCTTTAATCCAAACAGCCCCATTATGAACATTGTTAAACCCTAATCAAGCCCTTGTGATAACATTGCATAAAGGTCTTGAAGCACCAAACCCACTTCAACACTTGAAGAATATCAGCTCAAAAAATCAAAAGGAAATTGATGATTGACAATATTAATATTAATAAGTAAATTTTTTACAAAATATAAGCTCCTCGTAATTCGAATTTTGAGCAGCTAAATCCATCTCACTGTTCTTACTTGCCACCTTCCCAAAATTGCTGCTTCATCACTTGGAATCACACCACTGATTCCAGGTATGCATTACAATCATAAAACGTGTATACAAAATTACTATCTTTTTGTGTGTGTGTGTGTGTGTGTTATCCAAATCAAAAAGTATAATCTTAATCTTATAAATTCTTACACACTTGTAAATTCTGGTAAATGTATAATCTTAGTAAATTCTTAAAAACATACAATCTTATACCCTTATGAACATATATGTTATTATGGGACATAAATAATATTAGAAGAAGTTTTCAATCTGATGATCCAAGAAATTTTCAATTCCATCAAACCATCAGATTTCTCCCAATACTCGAGTGTTGATTTTTCAAAAACCAGCAGAATTTAATTGGCTCTGACAACTTAAAACAATGGTCAAATAGACACAATGGGATTTGGCAAAAATTAGATTTTTATTTGGTTAGATTTTATGTTCACATACAAAGTTGGAGATTTTTAATTTAGTTATTTCTTTCATTTTCCATCAGGAGAAATGGAATGGCATCAATGCAGTCAATACAGCATAAATTGAATTTGAGAAAATAGAGATCAACAATTAGAGTAATAAACCTCAGAGATGACTGTTGTGCATCAATTCATGTTTCCATGTATTTTTAGAAGCACTTGTGATGCAACAGATTTTTGCTGGTTTCAAGCAAGATTGTTTTTTTCTTTTACAACTTGAGAATTTCTAGATTATGTAAGTTCTTTAAACAAGGCACTCGTAATATTTCACAAAATGTAGGTGCAGTGCAAAGATAGACATGTGCATTATGTCGTTCAAAAACTGTAAAACAAAATATACTGAAAGCTAAGTTTTCAGTAGGACAACTTGACAATAATATTTCACAAAAAATGTTGATGCTAGGCATTAATGACTTAAATGCACTTTTCCTAATTCCTCATAAATGTCTATTTTGAAAAGCCTCCCCCGTGAAAAACTTTATCCGAAGACATTCTTTGACAACCAATCAGGTGAGCTGCCTGCTGACCAGTGTTGTCGAGGCACAAGACGCAAGGCGCAAAGCACCTAATGTGCGCGAGGCGCCAAGCACCAACAAGGCGATGCGTCTCACTATAGCGAGGCACATCTTTTTTTTTTTTTTTTTTGGATGTCTTTCATAAAATTGCATATATTTTGTTACTATTCTTTTTGTATTATCAATTTATATTGGTTGTTATTTGTAATAATAATTTGTAATTTGTAATGATAATTATTAATTTGTGATATTCTTGTTGTGAAATTATTAATTATTCATGATAACTTAATTATCCATAAATAAGTTGAATTATGTTATAAACTTTTGAAAAAAGTTTTACTACTATCTCAATGAGGGTCTTATTTAATTTTGGTCTTGTGCTCTTTAAGTCACTACTTATTCACTCATTGGTGTTTATATGGCTTTGATGACTAAAAGTGTTCAGTGTTAAATTGTGCAGTCCTGTGGTTTTCCGGTCTAAGTCCATTGTAACGTATAGAGAAGAATCATAAGGTGTTAGTATTAGTCCATATAAATTTTGATTTCTGACTCCCAAAAAAAATTGATTTCTCGCCGATGTTTCTATTAGCATCCAGCATGTGCAACGTACGTGCCCCCTCAACTAGTAGAGTAAAGAGATACAGAGACATGGAGGGGGAGACGGAGACACACACACACACACACACACACACACACACAGAGAGAGATCCATCCAGTCTCTCAACAAGAGAGACGAGGGGGAGAGAGATGCCACTAGAGGGGGGGGGAGAGGAAAGATTCAGGAGAGAGAGAAGAGAGAGATCGGAGACGTGGTGTTGAGAGGAGAGATGGCGTTGGGGAGAGAGAAGAGCAATCAGGGAAGAGAGAAAACCGGTCGGAGGAGGGAGAAGAGAGAGAGTACCAGTAGGACGTCGAGGGCGGCATCGAGAGAGAAAGAGATCGTCCTCGACGGTCTCTTGTGCCCTAGCTCGAGTCGAGAGAGGTGTTTTTTCCTTCTTTTTCTCTTTTTTCCTTTTTATGTAACAATAGTGGGTTAGGTTTATCTGTTCGATTAGCGGGATGTGACCCGACCTGCCGATAACATCCAAAGTGTTGTGAGGCGCACACGAGTCGACGTTGAGCGTGCGCCTCGCCTCGCCCACGCGCCTGGCGGTCGCTGCGGGGCGCTAGGCCGCGCTTCGCTCCGCCTTGCGCCTCGGGCGAGCACCTCACTGTGCCTTTAACATCACTGTTACTGGCATGTCACTAAAATCAAAGGTTAAATACAGGGGCGGACCCATTGATTGGCTGGGCGGGCTGCAGCCCGGCCCATTTTTTTATATATTGACTTAAACCCCGGCCCATTTTTTTATATATTGACTTAAACCCTTTTTCTTTTTCATGTATTACCTTAAACCCCCTTCTATTTTGTTTTTTTTTTGGCAACTTTATTTCTGCTTCTACTCTTGATTTAATGGAGAATATTATATAATTCTTTTGAAAAATTCATATAATTCATAATCATAAGTTATAAAATGTGGCAGCCCACCCCAAAATTTATTCATGGTTCCGCCTCTGGTTAAATATTTATTCCAGAAGAAGAAAAAGAGTTCAACAAACAAACAACCTCACTGGTCAGATCAGGTTCTAAATTGAAGCCACCAACCACATGGTAGGGCCATGACTGGTTGGCAGCTCCATGTCAAGTCTGCACTGAATCCAACTGAAGTTGATAGTTGTTTTGGATCAAGAAAAATTCACAATGCCCAATATCCAGTTTCCAATATGGAAAGATTGTTTTTGTTTAAATTCAAACATGAGTTGGCTAGGATTTGCCTTCTCAGAATGCAAATTAGGGGTTTGAAATTGATAGCAATATCAGCTTCATATTTAAGTGCTAACAGATTGTGATTATCTTGAGTTCCCCTCCCTTAATATATAAACTGGATCCAGCAAAAGCATGAAAACATGGACTAAGAAATTGAAAAGAAAAAAAAAAAAGGAAAAGAAAGAAAAGAAACAATTACACTTGAAATTTGAAGTAGGTTTCTGATTAAACTAAATGGTGGTTCAAGTTTTTACAATTTAGCATTGTTGTCTAATTACCATTCAAATATAAAAGCACAAATGCATTTTTAAGATTTATAAAAGACTTTGTTATATTGAGCCAAACAATGTCATCAATATATGGAATGATGATCTGCATTTTGCCCAACTGTGCAAGGCTGTCATTTCCCTACTTTCACTTCATTTTTTATGCCAATTAAAAATTCCATGTCCTCTTCAATTTTATGATAACTTTTTTTTGGAAGAGAACATGAAATGCTAAATGTTTTTTAGAGCATATATCAATTAATGCTCAAAGGCATCTTCACAATAATTTTTAGATTACTTCAAAAATAATACTTTTAAATCAATTAGAATTTAAAGAAATAATGCATATATGGCTCCTTCTTGGGTACCCATTCCATTATATTTATAGAAGTAGTAATTTTTTACTTAAGATTAATCATCCACATTTCTTTTCATGTACATTGATAGAGAAAAGTTACATCTAGTTGAACTTGTATATTATTTCCTATTGATCCTGCTATACATTTGTAAACAATTTGACTGATGCCATCATCTCAAAGCTTATATTCATATGTTCCTTGTTATGTTTATTTTTTAATGTTCAAGTACATTATTCTTTGGCCCCTCCAAGATAAAATAAACATAAGCATACATTTGAGATTTAGAATATTAGATTGATTGTTTATTTTAATTTGTTGCAAAAAATGTTTTAAAAAAGTGTTGGAAGGAAACATAAAGATTACAATTGTTGTCATGAATACAATTAACTAATAGAAATGTTTTTTAGACACTTGTTACATTTTTATTATCTTGTTAGAAAAGTATACTAAAACTAAATTTATTTAACATGGTGCCAAAAATGTGATTCAAATGTCATCAATTATTCTAAAAAAAATATCAAAATGCTACTGATTATTTGAACAGTTTTTTTAAACATTTTAATTAATTTTTAAATTTGCCAGAACTAATATAACCAAGACGAAATGGCTGATATGACCGATTCTGATACTAAAATCGCCGGCGGATTTTTGATTCCGAGATTTCATACCATGCTCAATAGTTTGCAACTTTGTTACACTATAGCAATAAGTTTTAAAACAAAAGAAAGATAATGGTCCTATGAATAAAGATAAGGCCTAAATCTGAAAAGAATGGTTCAAACTTAGCCAAATACTTACTAATGCCTTGGACAACTTCTTTCTAGACCACATACCTGAGTATTAGTTCCAATACAAGCTAAGTATTCTGCTAAGCCATCAAGAATATGTTTAATTCTCAGTAATGTTGGTGTAGCTGTTAAGAAATCTGCTGCTTTTGCATGGTCAGTGCCATTTCTTTGCCAATCACAAAACATAGACAGCATTCTTGGGCTATAATCAAAATAAAGACCTCTGGAATGATAACAAAGAAGATTATCCTTGATTAGATGTATTACTACAAGTATACCTATGTACTGTAATATGAACATTCAATGATTATCAAATGCAGGTAAAGAACTGAAATGAAACACCCAAATTGTATAAGACATATCGGAACTATTATCACATGAAAATCAAGACTATATGGAAACAGATAGAATAAGTAGAATTTGTAAGGTTGAGCTAAAGACACATTAGGAAGAACTCATGTGAAGGTATTATGAATATTTACTGATATCAAATGCAGGTAAAGAACTCAAATGAAACACTCAAATTGTACAGAACACATCAGAAAATTATCACATGAAAAAACAAGACTATATGGTAACAGATAGACTAATTAGAATTTGTAAGGTTGAGCTAAAGACCCATTAGGAAGAACTTACGTGAAGGTTCTGACTTCCAGAACCAATAACCTTTTTTTCAAATCTATGACACTCAATATTTCCTCTCTTGCACGGACCTGTTTGGTTAAGGGTGGAAGTGAGGAAGTAAGGAAGTGAGGAATTGGTAATAGTTCCCTTTGGAGCTTGGGAATTGGTTAGTAAGTTTTCGGTGTTTGGATGTTGTTAGAAAGTGTGATTTGGAAAATTTTATGTCTTTTCTGGTGTTTGGATGGTAATGTGAAAGTGGAAGTGGAAAAGTTGACCACAAAGTTGACCGCAAAATAATATTAAAATAAAAATTAATAAAGAAAAATAAAATTAGACTGTAATTAGAATGCAAGTGAGATTTACATTATCAAAAAATTAACTGTTTTGTGCTACAAATGAGATTTACATGAACACAAAATTAACTGTAGCACTTTGAAAGTGAGGAAATGGTTGTGTAAAAGAGAAAAGAGAAAAGGAAAAGGGGTTTTCTTATTTTCCTTTTCCGGTGTTTGGATAGATAGGGAAATAAGCAATTATACTTCCTCATTTCCTTACTTCCGCCCACTTCCTTGCAACCAAACACCCCCGTAGTCACTTTCTTGTTAGCCTTCCCACTGACTTCTCTGAAGCAGTCTACAGGAGTATGCATGCCTGTAAGTGGGAGCACCCACATCCACTGCCACTGCTGGATGGCTATTTGCTCAAGAATTTGTATATGTAGAAGATTTATCATTGCAAAAAAGAATAGGAAAAAAAAGAGGCGAGGTACCGATCATGCTCCAGACACTTATGAGACACTTCTTGGAGGAGACATTGTTGCGCGCGGGAGACAACAACCAATAGAGGATCCAATCGATCTCAATCACAGAAACAATGAAACCAATCCACGAAGAACAAGCAATCGCAAAAACACAAATCTAACGAGGTTCGGCCAACGTGCCTACGTCCTCGGGGCAATCAAATGGAGAGATTTGTATTAGGGAAGATGATTACAATGGCTTTTTGCCTCTTTCAGTATAAGAGAGCCTAAGCCTTCTCTTTTCGCAGGTTAGAAACCCTAGAACAGCCCAAAATTCTATTTATATCCGCTGCTCTGCAATTTGCGGAGCAGCAGATTTTTGCCCAAACCCGTCGATCGGTCGACCGGACCGGTCGACCGATACACACTGAGAGACTTAATCTCTCCAGGTCGGTCGACCGGGACGGTCGACCGATTCTGCCCGTAAGTTTGGTGCTCCCTGTCGGTCGACCGGAACGGTCGACCGATTCTTCCCGTAGCTGGCTTCTCTAGAGCGGTCGACCGGACCGGTCGACAGCCCGACCCCCTGTGCACGTTGTGCACGTCGGTCGACCGGACCGGTCGACCGACCTCTGCCAGAACTGCTGCTGGTTTCTGCTGCTGTCTTCTTCGGCTTTTGTCGTCGACTTCCTCGGCGATCTTCGACAGCACATCACCTCCTTTAATAGTATCTCTCCTCCAACAATTCTCCACCTCGTGAAGATTTTCAAATCTGAGCCGAATTCCGAATTCCGACTTGAAAGTGGCTGCACCAAACCGGTTGCCTACGTACCCCTTGCCCAAGGGATCAAGCCGTCCGTAGTTCACTCCAATGAGCTTCAGCGAGCTCAGTTCACCTGAAGGACATGGAGCAAGTCTTTGCAGTGTGCAAACTTCACTCCCGTCACCACCTTTGTAAGCATATCGGCCGGATTCTCCGAAGTATGAATCTTCAACAAGTTGATGTCACCTTCCTCCAGAATCTCCTGAACAAAGTGGTACCTGACATCAATATGCTTCGTCCTTGCGTGATAGACCTGGTTCCTTGCCAAGTAGATGGCACTCATGCTGTCACAGTTTATCTTCAATATATCCTGTTCCACGCCCAGATCATCAAGCAAACCCTGAAGCCAAATAGCCTCCTTCATGGCCTCTGTCAAAGCCATATACTCCGCCTCTGTAGTCGACAACGCAACTGTGGACTGAAGTGTGGAGCGCCAACTCACCGGTGCCTGTGAGAATGTGAAGACATATCCCGTAGTCGACCGGCGTTTGTCAAGGTCACCTGCATAGTCCGAATCCACATAGCCTATGCATTCTTGCTTCCCGGTGTTGTCCTTCTCAAATACGAGGCCTACATCAACAGTACCCTTGATGTATCTTAGGATCCATTTCACAGCTTCCCAATGACCCTGACCTGAATCATGCATATATCTGCTCACCATGGAGACTGCCTGTGATAGATCTGGCCTTGTACATACCATCGCATACATCAAGCTACCCACGGCATTGGCATATGGAACATGAGACATATGCTCACGTTCTTGAACACTCCTTGGAGACATCTTCGCTGACAACTTGAAGTGCGGCGCCATTGGTGTACTAACAGTCTTAGTATCTTTCCCGATATTAAACCTCTGCAGTACCTTCTCCAGATAGCCCTTCTGAGTCAAGCTTATCCTGCCAGCATCCCTGTCCCTTGTGATCTCCATGCCCAATACTTTTCTTGCTTCCCCCAGGTCCTTCATCTCGAACTCGGACGATAACGTCTTCTTCAGAGAATCAATAGCAGATCTTGACCTAGAAGCAATCAGCATATCTACATAGAGCAGTAGATAGATATACTCCCCTGATGGTAACTTGTTGTAGTACACACATGGATCGAAGTGGCTTCGTGTGTACTTCTTCTTCCTGATGAAGCTGTCAAATCGCTTGTACCACTGTCTAGGAGACTGCTTCAAACCGTACAGCGATTTCTTCAGCTTACATACCAACTCCTCTTTCCCTGCAGCTTTGTAACCTGTGGGCTGATTCATGTAGATCTCCTCCTCAAGATCGCCGTGGAGAAAGACGGTCTTCACATCAAGTTGGTCAAGGTCCAACTCATTCTGCGCCACCAAAGCCAATAGAATCCGAATAGACGAGTGCTTCACTACCGGGGAGAACACCTCGTTGTAGTCGATTCCTTCTCTCTATGCATAGCCTTTAGCCACCAGCCTTGCCTTGTAGCGCACTTTATCTCCTTGGAGTGATCCCTGCTTCTTAGCGAATACCCACTTGCACCCTATGGCTTTCTTCCCCTTGGGCAACTTGGTCAGTTCCCATGTGTTGTTCTTATAAAGAGATTGCATCTCTTCATTCAGGGCCCCTTTCCATAACTCAACTTCTGAACTGATTTCAGCTTCCCTGAAAGTAGATGGAATCGCCTCTTCAACAACTGGAAGTGCATGTGCAATAACCATATCGGTGGTGAGCCAGCCAGGTCTCCTAGCATTCCTCCTTGGTCTTTCAACTGCAGTGGGATCTGGAACAGTACCCATGACCTGTTCCTGATCCTCTTCAATAACTTCAGCATCTTCTTCTGCAACTTGATCACCTCCCTGTGTCACCTCAGGAATGATCCTCACTGATACTGAATCTTCTAGAGATGGTGGATTTGCATCACTCTCCACCTGCTGCAATAGCTCATTGGTCTTACTAGTCTCCACCTGCTGGGAGACCGTAGGTTTCATCATCGAGGCCTCATCAAATGTGACATCCCTGCTGACTATGAACTTGTTGTCCTGTTGGTCCCAGATCTTGAACCCCTTGGTTCCTCGCTTGAAGCCAACAAACACCCCTTTCTTTGCTCTCGGATCTAATTTGTCTTCTTTGACATGATAGTAGGCTGGACATCCAAATACCCGAGCATATCATAATCTTCAGCAGCTTTACCAGACCAAGCTTCAAGAGGGGTCTTCCCCCCTATTGCAGACGACGGCAACCTATTGACGAGGTGGCATGCATATCCCAAAGCTTCAGCCCAGAACTTCTTTGGCAATCCTGCATTGGACAACATACACCGAACCTTCTCTAGCAAGGTCCGGTTCATCCTCTCAGCCACCCCATTCTGTTGCGGAGTCTCTCTCACTGTGAAGTGCCTCTCTATGCCCTCATCAAGACATAGCTTTTGGAAAGGGTCTGATATGTACTCTCCTCCATTATCAGAACGGAGAACCTTGACCTTCCTTCCCGTGCTTCTCTCCAAGTTAGCCTTCCACTTCACAAACAATTCTAGGACTTCATTCTTGTGTCGCATGGTGTACACCCAGCAGCGCCTAGAATAGTCATCGATGAACGACACAAAATAGTGGTTTCCCCCAATTGATGCAGTCTTGGTGGGTCCCCATACATCTGTGTGAACATAATCAAGAATGCCTTCGGTGCAGTGTGAAGCTGTGCCAAACTTCACCTTCGTCTTCTTGTCTATGATGCAATGTTCACACAGATCCAGCTTGCAGGTCTCTGCACCCTTCAGCAGCCCCTTTCTTACAAGAGCTTGCAATGATTTTTCCCCTGCATGTCCCAGCCTCATGTGCCACAGCCGGGTCGAATCTTCCTTCTGACTGGTAGAAGCTGCCACCTGCCCTGTCACTGTACTACCCTTCAAGTAATACAAATTGTTCCGGCGGTCGGCCTTCAACACCACCATTGAGCCCTTTGTCATTTTAAGAACACCTTCTTTAATAGACACACTGAGCCCCAATGATTCCAAAGCACCCACAGAGATCAAGTTCCTCTTCAGCTGAGGTACATATCTCACTTCTTTCAGCTCCCTCACCATCCCATCAAACATCCTGATCGGAATAGTGCCTACACCTTCCATGATGCACGGATGATGTAACGCCCCGATCCTGGCGGATACGGAGACATTACTGCAACGTATATACGCAAGTCAGAAGTACCTTCACGTATATACGCTAAGCATCAGTACAGGCAAGAATCAGAGTACGGAAGCAAGTGGTGCATTATACATTCCAACACATGAGTACTATTACAAAGTTATCACCAGAGGTGATCCAATATTACATGAATATTACATCACTGATATGCGCAATTGCGAGATTACAAGCAGATGTACATGGATGAATAGTACAAAAGGGCATTCACGAGTTTACTAAAGGAAACTCGAGAGGCACACAGGGGGCCTGGAAGGATAGAGCTCTGAACGGTCTGCTGGAGATCCACGCTTCAGCTGCGCCACTCTGATCAGCAACAGTGAGAATCCACAGGCTCCAAGCTCCATGACCTGGACATGAGAATCCAGGGGAGTCAGATGAAACTCCCCAGGCGAGTGGTGATACTAAAGCCAAGTGGCGAGCAAGGATAAGCATATGTAAAGCGATAGACCAAATAAAGCTGAGAACGAGCAAATCTGATTGTATGGTTTTAGATCACGGCTCCATAAGACTAGTACGTCGAAGGAATAATCCAAACAAGGAAACCCTCGTATATATACCCTTATCTTATGTCACCATAATCCAAGCACATACAATCCGACTGCACTCAGGGCATGATAAGATAATGAACAGGAGGCAGATGGATACCAGGGATAAAGCAGGGCATGAGCAGTTAATACTATAATACTCATAAAACCGGAAATCCGAGGTAAAACCAGCACAAGCAATATGGTAAAAATGAAAGGGCATTATATAAGCTTAAGCTACGGCCTCATGAGACTAGTACCTCGAGGGAGTAATCCAAACAAGGAAACCCTCATCTATATACCTTTATCTCATGTCACCGTAATCCAAGCGTATACAACACCCACAATTAGCGTCTTATTATTGTTATTATTATTATACTCGTCTTACCCTGATATCTAGCTATGTGAACTAGCGTCCCAGCACACATAGATCCATATCCGAGTAAAGCAAGGTTGTTATTGGAAACCAGCGGGGGTATCAACGAACTATGTTTACAGCGGGTCCCGTACATACCCGGGACCACGGCCCAGGATGTTCCGCTGCTTGGTGACGGAACCTGCCGCAAGGCTAACAGGAGGGACTTATTGTATGCCCTTATCATGATTCAGGAGGAGGGAGCCAGCACTCCCCTCGGTTGCCTGGAAGCCCACAGGTCAGACCGGAAGTTTTAGTTGCACAACATGCCTAATACCACTGTAAACACGAACACATATTGATAGCCGCATGTTTCCCCCGACCCGATGCAAGTTGTTCCTTTTATGATTCATTAGGTTAATTATCAATTTACGGGAATAACAGGAGCAGGACATGATCAGGAATTCAGGAGTTCAGGTCACTGTATATAATACAGGATAACAGGTCACTGATCATGATACAGGATAACAGGTCACTGTACATAGTACAGGATAACAAGACAGGGTTCCCGTAAATGTGATAATCACAGGTCAAGTATATCATGCTGGGTGTCAAGTGATAGCATGACAGGAGGATGATATTAGACAGGTAACCAGTCATGTCAAGAGATTGATATAGTCCGGTGGCAAGCCATGTCATAACAAGGGGTCTTGCCAAGTAGTAGCATGTCAGGTGTTAGATGATAATACATCAGTTGTCAGGTGATATACATGTGTTAAAAGTAATATGAAAACGACAAGTAGTATAGACAGGTGTCAGGCATGAAGTAATGGCATGGGGTAGAATAGTAGCTGAGCACAAACAAGCAGAGCTGAGCAAGCTGGAAGTACAGACAGCAAACAGTATTTAACACTGGAGCATCTGGCGAGGTTACCGGGACGACTCGACTGAAGTACGAGCGGTAAATCCGGCAGCAACTCGCCTAGACGAATCTAGTGGTAAAGCGCTGAACGCTGATCATGATAACCAGGCGGAGCTGAACAAGCTGGAAGCACAGGCAGCGAACAGAGTTTAGACACTAATGCGCTCTGCGAGGTTACCGGGATACTCGGATCAAGATACGAGTAGAAAATCCGGCAGCAACTCGCCTAAACGAATTTAGTGGATAAAGCACTGAGCGCTAAGCATGCTCACCAGACGGAGCGGAGAAACCTGACGATCCCAATCACGCCTCTTCCGAGACAGTGAGGGACCGGAGGCTGAACTGAGAGACCTGCCGGTCCCAATCACCTCTCTTTCGAGATAGTGAGTGACCGGAGGTTGAAGGGGTCCTGAAGCCAAGTATGGTATAAGGCAGTACAATACATCACAGGCATGGTATATGTACAAGAAGGAAACTACCCTAGTACAAGCATTCGTCACAGAGCAATACATGTCCAGATATAGGCACTCGGCCATACACAGATACAGGGACTCAGCCCAATACAAAATACATGGAAACATAGAATAAAATACATGTCGACCCGACGAAGCGGGAAAACCCAAATGGAGGCGAGAGCGAGGACACTCGCCTAAATCACCGGAAAGCCGAAAAGTCTGGAATCCCTGGAACTCGCGCACGCGCCATAAATATAATAACATAAATATAGGGAGAGAAGGAGACACAGGGAGACGCGGGTTCTGGAAAGTGAGACGCGAGGGACGCAGACGCGGGAGTCTGCCTCGCAGGAATAACAGACGCGGGAAAGAGCAGACGCGGGGAATAGGCTCTGCGTCGTGCCAAATGCAGAAACGCGGGAAGCGCGTCAAGGGATTGCCCAGACGCGGGGTTAAGATCCGCGTTAGGAAACAAACAGAGGGGAGGAAAGGTGCTTCCTTTGTTGTGCCCGACGAAGGGATGTTCGGCCCCAATCCAAAAGGAGGGTACCGGCCCTAAGTCTTGCCAACGGAGAAGAACGCGGACGCGGGAATCACAAACGCGGGAGTCGCGTTGTGAAGACACCACAAACGCGGGGTTCGAGACCCGCGTTCAAATCAGGGCACGAGGGAAGCGCGGACGCGGTCGTGGGGTCCGCGTCGCGTTAGCACGAGAAGATCACAGACGCGGTTATTAGCCCCGCGTCGTGACGATACAATAACGCGAGGGCCGCGTCAAAAGGAGGTCGCCCGCACGCGGGGGTGAGATCCGGGTCGGCAATTAATCAGAGAGAGTCAGGGAGGTCTAGAGAGAGAGATAATACATGAGAGAGAAAGAGAGGGGGGAGTCATGCTATTTGAATAAATACGAGACACCACTTAGAAGAGGCACTCATATCAGCCCTTTAATCAGACATGGGTGCCCAAAGCAAAACTGAACCCTGAGAGAGAGAGAGAGAGAGAGAGAGTAACACGTGGAGAGAGAGAGAGAGAGAGAGAGAAAAACGCGCGGGAGAGAGAGAGAGAGAGAGACGCGCGGGAGAGAGAGAGAGAGAGATGCGCGGGGGGAGAGAGAGATGCGCGGGGAGAGAGAGAGAGATGCGCGGGGAGAGAGAGAGAAAGATGCGCGGGGAGAGAGAGAGAGAGATGCGCGGGGAGAGAGAGAGAGAGAGAGAGAGATGCGCGGGGAGAGAGAGAGAGAGAGAGAGAGAGAGAAGGACCAGGGAGAAAACACAGGAGCAGGGGGCTTTGCCCCCTCAACAACTGCACTCAGGGGGGCCTAAGGCCCCCTGGCCGCGCCCGAGGCCGCCGGCCTCACGCCGGCGGCGGTCTGCCCTCGCCGGGGCAGCGCCGGAGGAGAGGAAGTCCGGCGAGGAGGTGGTTGGCCGGATCCAAAAGGAGGAAAGGAAAGGGAAGAAAAGAAAAGAAGGAAGAAGAGAGAGGAGATGGGAGATGGCCGGAGTTTTGGGGAGTCCTCACCGGCGACG
The DNA here is from genome assembly GCA_038442645.1 of Agave tequilana. NCBI lineage: Eukaryota > Viridiplantae > Streptophyta > Magnoliopsida > Asparagales > Asparagaceae > Agave > Agave tequilana. The sequence continues at coordinate 20,403 of JAVJIF010007837.1, forward strand.
AGGGGCGGAGGTGGTGGCCGGTGATGGGGTCGGCTGGGCTCTCTTGGAGGAGATGAGGAAGAAGAAATAAGGAGAAGAGAAGAAGAGAAATGAAAAAGGAAAGGAAAGAAAAAGAAAGAAAAGAAAAAGTAAAAGGAGAGAGAGAGATAGTGATGGTGATGGGAGAGGGAATTAATGAGAGAGGGGGGTTGGTGTCTCCCACGTGGGGGGAGTGGGCTGAGTCAGTGGGGAAAAGAAAAAGGAAAGAAAGAAAGAAAGAAAAGAATGAATTGGAAAAATAATAATATTATAATATGGTCGCGAAAATCGACTGTTCCAGAAAAATCCCCAAAAATACCCGAAGGTAGAAAATGTCATCCAGAGGAATAATACGAAATCAGTTTTCCAAAATAAAATCCCGTTTTCAAATTAAAAATCCGGAAGTCAGCCGCCGATACCGGTCCACACCGGGTCGGCCGGATTTTGATAAATTCTGAAAAATCCCAGAAAATGTATTAAGGAGTAAAATATGATTTTAAGAAGTAAAGTGAAAGCGGAATTCAGAAATTCAATCCCGATAGTCCCGGAATCAACCAGCGATACTGGCCGATACCAACTCCGGTGGAATTTCCATAAATTCATAAAATCCTCAGAAAAAGGTATTTATATAGGAAATGTGATTTTGAGAAATAATGTCTAAAGACACTTTTAGTAATTCCAATTAGTTTGTAAATTAAAAATCCAGGAATCGGTCAGCGGTACTGGTCGACACCGGTTTTGAAGATTTTCAACTTAATTCAGAAAATTTTCAGAAAATCATAGAAAATCTAAAATATTGGAAAACGATGTTCAAAACGGAAATCGGTCAAATCGGAATAGTAAAAAGACCAAATCGAGTAATACTCTAGGATCGGGCCCTCGGTTCAGACTAGGGCTGACTCCGAGTCCACGAATCCAAATCCAAGATAAAACGTTCATGTAATTAATTCATAATACAAAACAAATACAAGAAGTAAATCGAAAAATACGATCAAAAATCTGAATACGCAACTAAGTACGTATTCCGGGAGCGGGGTGTTACATTCCATCCACCTTATAAAAAATTGCGTCCTCGCAATTTCGATAAGGGGTGAAATGAACACGAAAAGGTAGGAACGAGGATTATGCCAATCAAGATATGAATAACTATGAGCTTTTGCCCCAGATTGACTGAACAGCTAACTCAGGACTAAAGCATCTCTGCACTTCTGCCGTATATATACATCCTCTGACGGTGCCATAATAATACTGATCTGATGTCTGCTTATAAAAGAACACTGCCAGAACTTCAAAGGACTAACCCATTCTGAACAATATAAAGTGAGCTGACTTGGTAAGATAATCAATAATACTTCGATCAGACTGTGAGCTAAAGCTAATGAAATCCATAGTGCTGAAGTCCATATTATAATATAAAACCCTGCATAGTAAGATGTTATCCTTTTGCAGTAGAATCACTGATGGGCTGCATACTGGGCTTTGTTAACTCTGAAAGACGTAGCCAAGAATAACTGTGAAGAATTTGGAATACTGACTTATGAATGACAAACCGACTGCAGATGAAACAGGAAGAAGATATCTGAGCCCTGCAAGATTTGTAGAATGGATCATTGACAAGGCCATGGCGATAGCTCAGATATAGTGATGGAACTCTGTTCAGCAGATCCATAAAAGCACGCTGGGCAGAAGAAATCCGAGGAATGGCTAGAATGCCAAGCACTGAAGGGACTAGCCACGGATGAAACCAAGCCTAGATGAGGTCATCGCGTAACACAGCTCAGGTGTTAAACATTAGGGTGCCCCGAAGCTAACGCTCTACGAGGCTCGCATATGGCGTAGCCCACGTGGCGAAGCCAGCGCGTAACACAACGCTAAATGCTAAGCACCAGGGTGCAGCGAAACTCACACCTGGTTAGGTTCACGGATGACTAGAACACGACCCTCGCTTAGCGAGGCTAGCGAAGCCTTTGGTTCATCAAATCAATAAAAACTGCCAGGAGTTATTGGCTCTGAGAATATGATCAAGAAATCACAAGAATAGAAACGAGTCTCGAATTCTGTCTTCTAAATAGTAACTCGACTGCAGATTAGCTCTGAGAATACCCGAGTTCCATGAACATAGTCCAAGAAATCATGATCGCTATTAGAGAAATAAAAATAGAAAATACCATAACTCTGTCTGCCAGAAGTCCTGATTCTGAATTACTGTTATATACTGACACTCCTCATGAAATGATGCAATCTATTTGACTATATAAGTGACGACTACTCTGCTTGATGCACTAGCCTCCCATGATGTATCCATAATTATAAGAATACAACGCAAGACCGAAGATCTGCCCAATATAAGATAGTGTGATATACCAGAGTCAAGGAATGCCAGAACATAATGAGAACGAACCATATCTGCCCTGCTGTCACCTCACTAGTCAACACATATCTTAAGTTGGCATAAGGATTACAAAGATTATAACAAACCAGAATAGCAAAGTAGAAGAGATAGGAATCACGAAATAAGGAGAAAAATAGGACGGACCAGGATTGAAGATGATAGGACAATGAGGAGGATATGATATAGAGAATTTACCAACTCCGGGACATATTAAAATGGGGATAATAATTACGGTCAGTACTTCAAGGATTCCTCCTTCAGATATCGAACACCCTTTCTGTTCTTACTCCATCATCCAGAGCATCCTGACTTCTTCTTCAGCCAGATCATATGTTTGCTTCCCTTCACCATGTGCCCTAGTTCTGGGTCTCCTTTGTATATGACTCCATGCTGGATGCTGGGGATGAAGTGAGGTTATTCTGACAGTAGGTCTTGGATTTCCTCACAACGGTGATACTGGATGAGTTGATCTGATTGGCGTGATGTTCTCTGTCTCCTTGAACAGTCAGTCACATTTCAACTAATCTCTGAACCCGTGTATGACATAATTCATGACCTCTCCGGTGGTTGTGTTATAAGTGCTCGGCTTCAGATGATACTCCCATGTCATGTGTTGAGGGCAAGGTTGGAGGGATGGCTTAGCTAGTAGGGCATCCAAGGGCCTGTCTGAGCCTTCACTTCCATCAATTAAGAGGGTCTCTTCACCAACTTCATCTGCAACTCACCCTAATTTTCTTCTCTGGGTCCATTCCACTTCCCGGATGATGACAAAAGAACTTGAGAATACTCCTTGGGCTGCTTGGGGATAAGAAACATCCTGCTCTTCATCTTCATTTCTCACTTAAGATATTGCTTGCTCGGTTCTCCTTATCGGCCACCATGTAAAACACCGACCGACTATACCTTAGGAATTTTGCGGTGTACTTATTTACAATCCAATCCCCCTACCGCAATTTGATAAATCATTCTTCCTATAGAAATCCTTCGAGGACTAGTCCCAAGTGTTGGGCTTTCCCAGTCTCGCTGCTTCCGCCAACTACTACATCCAGGCTACATCTTCTAACTGTATTTTGATCATTTTCACCTAGTTCTCGTCAGGGACCCAAGTTGACTTAGAAGACCCATCAGGTTTACTGACCACTGCTATGCATCCAGGGCTTCTCCATGCTTGAAAAGATTGCCGGCTGTAATTTCTTGAAATCCAACATGTCGCCTGGCTTCTGTTCCTGGAGTGCAACCAATGATCCTTGGTGCGGGACCTTCGTCTGTACTTGATCGTGTCTCATCATATCTTGCAGAGATAGTCTTAAATCAAGATTTTCTCCATTAGGGTTACCCTAGGAAGAACCAGAACCGTTATGATTTCCCCATCTTTTCATGTCCGAGTTGGTCCAAGAATAACAAGAAATTGAAATATGAAAGGATGGGAGAACTTCAGAATTCAAGGAAAGATTATCAAGAGAGAATGGATAACTTTGTACTTGTAGTTGGATTGTATAACCAAGACTCATGCATTCCAGTTGCAAATTTCTTTACCATTAATTTGCCGTCTGGACGTACTGAGGAGGTGAGAGCCTAAGCTCTGATACCAACCTGTAACGCCCCGATCCTGGCGGATACGGAGACATTACTGCAACGTATATACGCAAGTCAGAAGTACCTTCACGTATATACGCTAAGCATCAGTACAGGCAAGAATCAGAGTACGGAAGCAAGTGGTGCATTATACATTCCAACACATGAGTACTATTACAAAGTTATCACCAGAGGTGATCCAATATTACATGAATATTACATCACTGATATGCGCAATTGCGAGATTACAAGCAGATGTACATGGATGAATAGTACAAAAGGGCATTCACGAGTTTACTAAAGGAAACTCGAGAGGCACACAGGGGGCCTGGAAGGATAGAGCTCTGAACGGTCTGCTGGAGATCCACGCTTCAGCTGCGCCACTCTGATCAGCAACAGTGAGAATCCACAGGCTCCAAGCTCCATGACCTGGACATGAGAATCCAGGGGAGTCAGATGAAACTCCCCAGGCGAGTGGTGATACTAAAGCCAAGTGGCGAGCAAGGATAAGCATATGTAAAGCGATAGACCAAATAAAGCTGAGAACGAGCAAATCTGATTGTATGATTTCAGATCACGGCTCCATAAGACTAGTACGTCGAAGGAATAATCCAAACAAGGAAACCCTCGTATATATACCCTTATCTTATGTCACCATAATCCAAGCACATACAATCCGACTGCACTCAGGGCATGATAAGATAATGAACAGGAGGCAGATGGATACCAGGATAAAGCAGGGCATGAGCAGTTAATACTATAATACTCATAAAACCGGAAATCCGAGGTAAAACCAGCACAAGCAATATGGTAAAAATGAAAGGGCATTATATAAGCTTAAGCTACGGCCTCATGAGACTAGTACCTCGAGGGAGTAATCCAAACAAGGAAACCCTCATCTATATACCTTTATCTCATGTCACCGTAATCCAAGCGTATACAACACCCACAATTAGCGTCTTATTATTGTTATTATTATTATACTCGTCTTACCCTGATATCTAGCTATGTGAACTAGCGTCCCAGCACACATAGATCCATATCCGAGTAAAGCAAGGTTGTTATTGGAAACCAGCGGGGGTATCAACGAACTATGTTTACAGTGGGTCCCGTACATACCCGGGACCACGGCCCAGGATGTTCCGCTGCTTGGTGACGGAACCTGCCGCAAGGCTAACAGGAGGGACTTATTGTATGCCCTTATCATGATTCAGGAGGAGGGAGCCAGCACTCCCCTCGGTTGCCTGGAGGCCCACAGGTCAGACCGGAAGTTTTAGTTGCACAACATGCCTAATACCACTGTAAACACGAACACATATTGATAGCCGCATGTTTCCCCCGACCCGATGCAAGTTGTTCCTTTTATGATTCATTAGGTTAATTATCAATTTACGGGAATAACAGGAGCAGGACATGATCAGGAATTCAGGAGTTCAGGTCACTGTATATAATACAGGATAACAGGTCACTGATCATGATACAGGATAACAGGTCACTGTACATAGTACAGGATAACAAGACAGGGTTCCCGTAAATGTGATAATCACAGGTCAAGTATATCATGCTGGGTGTCAAGTGATAGCATGACAGGAGGATGATATTAGACAGGTAACCAGTCATGTCAAGAGATTGATATAGTCCGGTGGCAAGCCATGTCATAACAAGGGGTCTTGCCAAGTAGTAGCATGTCAGGTGTTAGATGATAATACATCAGTTGTCAGGTGATATACATGTGTTAAAAGTAATATGAAAACGACAAGTAGTATAGACAGGTGTCAGGCATGAAGTAATGGCATGGGGTAGAATAGTAGCTGAGCACAAACAAGCAGAGCTGAGCAAGCTGGAAGTACAGACAGCAAACAGTATTTAACACTGGAGCATCTGGCGAGGTTACCGGGACGACTCGACTGAAGTACGAGCGGTAAATCCGGCAGCAACTCGCCTAGACGAATCTAGTGGTAAAGCGCTGAACGCTGATCATGATAACCAGGCGGAGCTGAACAAGCTTGAAGCACAGACAGCGAACAGAGTTTAGACACTAATGCGCTCTGCGAGGTTACCGGGATACTCGGATCAAGATACGAGTAGAAAATCCGGCAGCAACTCGCCTAAACGAATTTAGTGGATAAAGCACTGAGCGCTAAGCATGCTCACCAGACGGAGCGGAGAAACCTGACGATCCCAATCACGCCTCTTCCGAGACAGTGAGGGACCGGAGGCTGAACTGAGAGACCTGCCGGTCCCAATCACCTCTCTTTCGAGATAGTGAGTGACCGGAGGTTGAAGGGGTTCTGAAGCCAAGTATGGTATAAGGCAGTACAATACATCACAGGCATGGTATATGTACAAGAAGGAAACTACCCTAGTACAAGCATTCGTCACAGAGCAATACATGTCCAGATATAGGCACTCGGCCATACACAGATACAGGGACTCAGCCCAATACAAAATACATGAAAACATAGAATAAAATACATGTCGACCCGACGAAGCGGGGAAACCCAAATGGAGGCGAGAGCGAGGACACTCGCCTAAATCACCGGAAAGCCGAAAAGTCTGGAATCCCTGGAACTCGCGCACGCGCCATAAATATAATAACATAAATATAGGGAGAGAAGGAGACACAGGGAGACGCGGGTTCTGGAAAGTGAGACGCGAGGGACGCAGACGCGGGAGTCTGCCTCGCAGGAATAACAGACGCGGGAAAGAGCAGACGCGGGGAATAGGCTCTGCGTCGTGCCAAATGCAGAAACGCGGGAAGCGCGTCAAGGGATTGCCCAGACGCGGGGTTAAGATCCGCGTTAGGAAACAAACAGAGGGGAGGAAAGGTGCTTCCTTTGTTGTGCCCGACGAAGGGATGTTCGGCCCCAATCCAAAAGGAGGGTATCGGCCCTAAGTCTTGCCAACGGAGAAGAACGCGGACGCGGGAATCACAAACGCGGGAGTCGCGTTGTGAAGACACCACAAACGCGGGGTTCGAGACCCGCGTTCAAATCAGGGCACGAGGGAAGCGCGGACGCGGTCGTGGGGTCCGCGTCGCGTTAGCACGAGAAGATCACAGACGCGGTTATTAGCCCCGCGTCGTGACGATACAATAACGCGAGGGCCGCGTCAAAAGGAGGTCGCCCGCACGCGGGGTGAGATCCGGGTCGGCAATTAATCAGAGAGAGTCAGGGAGGTCTAGAGAGAGAGATAATACATGAGAGAGAAAGAGAGGGGGGAGTCATGCTATTTGAATAAATACGAGACACCACTTAGAAGAGGCACTCATATCAGCCCTTTAATCAGACATGGGTGCCCAAAGCAAAACTGAACCCTGTGAGAGAGAGAGAGAGAGAGAGAGTAACACGTGGAGAGAGAGAGAGAGAAAACGCGCGGGAGAGAGAAAGAGAGACGCGCGGGAGAGAGAGAGAGAGAGAGAGAGAGATGCGCGGGGAGAGAGAGAGAGATGCGCGGGGAGAGAGAGAGAGATGCGCGGGGAGAGAGAGAGAGAGAGATGCGCGAGGAGAGAGAGAGAAAGATGCGCGGGGAGAGAGAGAGAGAGAGAGATGCGCGGGGAGAGAGAGAGAGAGATGCGCGGGGAGAGAGAGAGAGAGAGAGAAAAGGACCAGGGAGAAAACACAGGAGCAGGGGGCTTTGCCCCCTCAACAACTGCACTCAGGGGGCCTAAGGCCCCCTGGCCGCGCCCGAGGCCGCCGGCCTCACGCCGGCGGCGGTCTGCCCTCGCCGGGGCAGCGCCGGAGGAGAGGAAGTCCGGCGAGGAGGTGGTTGGCCGGATCCAAAAGGAGGAAAGGAAAGGGAAGAAAAGAAAAGAAGGAAGAAGAGAGAGGAGATGGGAGATGGCCGGAGTTTTGGGGAGTCCTCGCCGGCGACGAGGGGCGGAGGTGGTGGCCGGTGATGGGGTCGGCTGGGCTCTCTTGGAGGAGATGAGGAAGAAGAAATAAGGAGAAGAGAAGAAGAGAAATGAAAAAGGAAAGGAAAGAAAAAGAAAGAAAAAGAAAAAGTAAAGGAGAGAGAGAGATAGTGATGGTGATGGGAGAGGGAATTAATGAGAGAGGGGGGTTGGTGTCTCCCACGTGGGGGGAGTGGGCTGAGTCAGTGGGGAAAAGAAAAAGGAAAGAAAGAAAGAAAGAAAAGAATGAATTGGAAAAATAATAATATTATAATATGGTCGCGAAAATCGACTGTTCCAGAAAAATCCCCAAAAATACCCGAAGGTAGAAAATGTCATCCAGAGGAATAATACGAAATCGGTTTTCCAAAATAAAATCCCGTTTTCAAATTAAAAATCTGGAAGTCAGCCGCCGATACCGGTCCACACCGGGTCGGCCGGATTTTGATAAATTCTGAAAAATCCCAGAAAATGTATTAAGGAGTAAAATATGATTTTAAGAAGTAAAGTGAAAGCGGAATTCAGAAATTCAATCCCGATAGTCCCGGAATCAACCAGCGATACTGGCCGATACCGACTCCGGTGGAATTTCCATAAATTCATAAAATCCTCAGAAAAAGGTATTTAGATAGGAAATGTGATTTGAGAAATAATGTCTAAAGACACTTTTAGTAATTCCAATTAGTTTGTAAATTAAAAATCCGAGAATCGGTCAGCGGTACTGGTCGACACCGGTTTTGAAGATTTTCAACTTAATTCAGAAAATTTCTAGAAAATCATAGAAAATCTAAAATATTGGAAAACGATGTTCAAAATGGAAATCGGTCAAATCGTAATAGTAAAAAGACCAAATCGAGTAATACTCTAGGATCGGGCCCTCGGTTCAGACTAGGGCTGACTCCGAGTCCACGAATCCAAATCCAAGATAAAACGTTCATGTAATTAATTCATAATACAAAACAAATACAAGAAGTAAATCGAAAAATACGATCAAAAATCTGAATACGCAACTAAGTACGTATTCCGGGAGCGGGGTGTTACAGATGATCATCGCCCATGACGACCGAACATCCCTCCAACTTCTCAAGACTGGTAAACCAATCTCGATTAGGGCATACATGATATGTAGCACCCGTGTCCAGGATCCACTCGTTATCCCTGAGTAGCCTATGACGGGAGCGGTCACTGAAAAGGAGAACACCGAAGAATCTGAATCTGAACCATCTGCCTGTGATTTACCGCTTGCAGTCTTCTTCACTCTTACTAGATTTGCCTCAGATTTTGATTCCTTCTTCTTCCCCTTGTACTTTGGACAGTCAACCTTCCAGTGCCCAATCTCTTTGCAGAAAGCACACTGATTTCTTTTAAGATCCTTGAATCCCGGCCTGGACTTCGATCTTCCCCTGATCTCCTTTCCCTTTCTAGATGAACCTCTGCCTCTCACCTCCAATGCCTCCGCTGATGACCCTGACTGAGAAGGATGCCGCTCCTTCTTCCTTGTCTCATAGCTCATCAATGCAGACGACACCTCATGGTAGTCCAAAGTCTGTCTACCATTGATAAACGTCATGGTGAATGTCTCATACTCCTCCGATGGGAGCGAGTTCAGGAGAATGACTGCCTTGTCTTCCTCTTCTACCTTGACATCCACGTTTATCAGATCTGTAAGAAGCTTTGTAAACCGGTTTATGTGCTCATTTACTGTGCTCCCCCTCTTCATCCTGAACTGATACAACTTGCTCTTAAGCTGTAACCTGGATTCCACGCTCTTTGTCAGGTACTTCTTTTCTAGGGTTTCCCACAGTTTCTTTGCAGACGTCTCATGTTGCACAAGGTAGTTGATATCCTGTGTCAAGCATGAACGAATCAAGCCACATGCCGATATATTCATCTTTGCCCATTCCTCATCTGTTGTAGTGTTCTTCTTCCTCTCCAATAGGAGAGTATCCTCCAGATTAGATGCGTTCAACGCATCCATCACCTCACACCTCCACATCCCAAAATTGTTAGTGCCATTGAACTTAACAACTTCGATTCTAGGGTGAGTATTCATTGTTCTAACAGATGCAACTTCCTCTGCCATTGAGATTCTTTCTTTGACCCTCTAACTATACGGAAGATCAAATGACTTGAAAAATAGATCTATTACCGAGATAAAAATGTGATTTTTACCTCTCCCGTGAAACCCTAGCTCGAGTTTCTCTCCAGATCTATTTCACCTCCGATCCAAAAAACCCTCCTTGAGTCCTCCGGAGATCGACACACGATCCCTCGAACACCCAATACCTCAGATTTGAGATCGACACACGATCTCCACCGGATCCGATCTCGAGGCCTCCGGATCTACAGAAATCCCAAAGAGCAACCTGGATGCTCTGATACCACTTGTTGCGCGCGGGAGACAACAACCAATAGAGGATCAAATCGATCTCAATCACAGAAACAATGAAACCAATCCACGAAGAACAAGCAATCGCAAAACACAAATCTAACGAGGTTCGGCCAACGTGCCTACGTCCTCGGGGCAATCAAATGGAGAGATTTGTATTAGGGAAGATGATTACAATGGCTTTTTGCCTCTTTCAGTATAAGAGAGCCCTAAGCCTTCTCTTTTCGCAGGTTAGAAACCCTAGAACAGCCCAAAATTCTATTTATATCCGCTGCTCCGCAATTTGCGGAGCAGCAGATTTTTGCCCAAACCCGTCGATCGGTCGACCGATCGGTCGACCGATACACACTGAGAGACTTAATCTCTCCAGGTCGGTCGACCGGGACGGTCGACCGATTCTGCCCGTAAGTTTGGTGCTCCCTGTCGGTCGACCGGAACGGTCGACCGATTCTTCCCGTAGCTGGCTTCTCTAGAGCGGTCGACCGGACCGGTCGACCGCCCGACCCCCTGTGCACGTTGTGCACGTCGGTCGACCGGACCGGTCGACCGACCTCTGCCAGAACTGCTGCTGCTGCTGGTTTTCTGCTGCTGTCTTCTTCGGCTTTTGTCGTCGACTTCCTCGGCGATCTTCGACAGCACATCACCTCCTTTAATAGTATCTCTCCTCCAACAGACATTTCAGGCACTTATCAAAGTCTATTTTCATACTTATTGCACATTTATATACGTACTTTCTTTCATTTCGTGTTAAAGACTATTTTAGTAAAAAAAAGGATGTCAACTAATGAAATGTACAAAAGTATAACAAATTTAGTGTTGCTTCGAACTTTCGATATAAGAAGTGAGATGCATTAAGTGATTCCATAGAGAGTTGAGAAGTCAAGCTTAACCTGCAGCATACTTAAAATGATTCTTCATAGTTCATACTTAAAAACTTTAACTTAGGTTACACTTTTTAAATGATTCTTCATAGTTCATACTTAAAAACTTTGATAGCATAATTTTAAGTTAAAAAGAAGAACTTCTCTTATGCTATGCTTTGAAATTAGGATGAATTAATGTTTAATCTTTATTAGTGCACACTAGTTAGGGTTCCAACATTATTAAATCATCTTGCTTGATTATCAATCAAAACCCTAGGACTGATGCTTCTTCATTAATATGATATTCACTTTTTGGGACTAATACTATAGGTTATGGTAGATGATTAGTAAACTATACCTTTTAAAACTCGATCAAATCTAATCAATCTCTCTTTTTCTTTTACAAGCAAATTTACAGAGAAGATCGTTCCGAAACGCTTCCATCGCATTCTTCCCTGAGGATCGACCCGCATAGCCCTTGCTACAGCGGTTACTTTGAAACGAGACTAAGAATATCTAAATTATTTACAAAATAATTTTTCGTTTCAATCAATGCCTACATAACATGATCGCCAAATGTTGAGAAGAAGGTCCGACAAGGGGTTTGGGATACCGAGATGAAACAAATGCGGTCATTAATCTCCATTACGCGAATGATATCCTGATCTTTAGGAAGGAGAGTCTGATGGTGCTTAAATGGATTTTTTTTATGTTACAAGAAATGGTTTGGACTTAAAATCAACTACCACGAAGGCTCTTTGGTTTTCTTGAGAGATTCATCACCTGCTAGTTTGCTCATCTCACTGGTTTTCAACTGTCTGATCCACCGACTGCCTATCACATATTTGGGACTGCCACTCTCATTTGGCAAGCTTAAGAAAAAAACATTGGTGACCACTCATGGAGAGGATACATAAGAAATTAGTCGGATGGAGAAGTAACATGCTCTCTCTTGGAGGCAGTATCACATTGATTAATGCAGTCCTCTTGGCCATCCCGACGTATTTCCTTTCCTTTTCTCTTCAAAGATGGGTTGAGAGAGAAATAGACTCATCAAGGACAAAATTTCTATTGGTCGGGATACAAAAAGAAGGTAAAGCATTCTGCTTGATCAACTGGAAACAAGTGTGCAAACGAAAAGAATTCGGAGGTTTAGGTGTCACCAACTTAAGGGATTTCAACAATGCTCTACTTCTCAAATGGTGGTGAAAATTATTTACTAATCCGATTCGTAAATAGGAAACACTTCTGTCTCACAACTATCATCCTTGTGCAGACTGGTGGCCTGATAATTACATCAACAAGACCTTCATTTCCCCTCTCTGAAAAGGAATAGCCGCCATCAAAGACATCTTCTTCACAGGGGATCACAAAGGAAGTCAATAATAGAAGAGGTATAGGGTTTTGGAAATACAAATGTGCTCTAACATCCCGTTGAAAAGCTATTCTCAGAACTTAACGCTCGAGCTCTAGATCTGGCTGGATAGATTTTTTCCCCATTGGTCAGGCTGAACATTAAGGTGCACTAATGAATCAAGTTGAATGTACCGACAGGAGGGAGAGATCCTCCAACTCCTGTCCGAGAATCTTTCACATAGTATTGGGGATAGAGATCTTTCGTCTGGGAATAGGATCCTAAATGAGTATTCTCGGTGAAAATGCCTACTTCAGGTTGAACGTTGGGGACTTTTCATGTTCGTATGCAAAGGTAATAAGGGACATGAAGGCACCACCTAAGATCATGGTTTTCATTTGATTACTCATCAACAAGTACTAAATTGGGACAATCTCATGAAAAAGGGTCAGCAAGGACCTAACATCTGTGTTATGTGTGCGAGCGAAGAGGAAGCTCTCGATCACCTATTAATCCAATGTCCGTTTTGATAAAATGTCTTGGAGAAGGTGGCACAGTACCTAAATATACATACACCACAGCTAACCCTAACTCTGAACCTTTTTTGGTCATCCTGGACATAGAGTCCATCAAGAAAAATGAACGAGTCATTTGGGATTTAGCAATGGCTGCTGTTTTCTGAGAAATTTGAAAAGAACGTAACAATATAATTTGTAATGGACATCCAGATCATTTAACCAAACTTTTCATGTCATTTTGTCATTCATCTCTTATTGGTTGAATCCTCTCTGAGGTACTGCAGGGGGAGTTGACGAGGCGAGCTCTGAAGCAGACACAAATAAGGGATACCTCCGACAGTCTATCAGATGGCATTCAGGGGGAGAGACAGTAACGACTCATATGCCATGTGACCGGTGACATAGTCGGACTTTTGATTTTTGACGCTCAGGATTCATACTGACTTTTATTACATGTATAAACTATATTTTGTATCATGAAAGATCCAATATTGTAAACCATTATCCTCTGTCGTCTCTCTGTATTTTTGTTTTTTTACTTCTCCAGCACCTCTGTGTCAAAGTTTTATTTGTTTAAGAGGATTTGTTACTTAGTATGACATGCATACATGATCTTTTCATTAAAAACTTTTTTCTAATTTTACCAAAAATACCCTAAACTATCACTGATTTCCCAAAAAAAAAAAAAAAAAATCTAAACTTTCAAATTCTCAAAATAATGCCAAAAACTATCATTCGAATTCCCCAAAAACTACCCTCCGTCATTCTACCGTCTACACTTCTGTCACGTGACTATCATGTATTGCTTTATGACTAAACTGCCCTTATTATAATCCATGTAAAACACAAGTTTATCTAATTAAATTTTAATTAAATCTAAATTAAATCTAAATCACCTCATTAAATCTAATTTCTAAATTAAAACGTTACCTCCTCCTTCCTCCGTCGCCTCCTCCTCCACCTATGGCGGTGGGAGAGGGAGGGAGAGGGAGAGAGAGATGCATTGATATGGCGGAGCAACCTTCTTCTATGATTTTTTTCCTCTTTATTAGTTATTCTTTTGATGGGTTATTGAATTATAAATCCAGATGCTTTTGATATATTGGCATGTTCTCAAATTAGTGCAAGAGCCATGAAGAATTTTGGCAAGAAATATAAAATCCAATTTATTGTATACAAAATACAAAGAGCAAGATGCAACCCATATGCCGAATCCATACTGAGCCTATTCTCTATGATCAATTCGATCGAATCCCTAATTCCATTGTTATTGTCATCTTCAACTAGCTCGCTGATCTGCGCTCCCTCGCATGCTGCTCGATGGTCTCAAATTGTTCAATTCCTTTGCCCCCCCTTGTTCATGTGTCTATGTCAAGATTGATCGTATTATTACCATAGATGGGGAGGCTGATGATTCTCTGAATCTGTCCTCAAGAAAACTCCGAAACCTGTTAACCCTTCTCGTAATGCTTATGTTCTTCACCATCCTCAATCCTTACACCAAGTTCGCAATGCCAACGGTGCCATTGCCTCCTCCTCTTCTTTCAGTATTAAGTTGGTGCTGCCGCCTGGCTCGAAGAAGGGGTGGTGGTCCAACAACGTCAATCCTCTAAGGCTGAGTTAGTAAAGGAGGAGTCAGTGGTGGTCGAGTCGAAGAAGGCAGAGTTGACAGTCCTGTAAACGACATTGTGATCTTGGCAATCATCGTGGAAAGGGCCTGTTCTTGGATGCTTGCAGGAGGGCAAGGGTTAGGGCCAGGAGGAGGAGGAGAGAGAGGAGAAGAGGAGGCGATGTGATATAGGTCTTTAATTAAAGGGTAAAGACATTTATGTCTTTTAATTACCGTCGTTAACACCGTTAGAGACTGAAGTGAGAAAAGTATCGTTTGTATAAGGTTTTCTGAAAAAACAATGATACCTAATGATATTTTTGATAAAATCAGCCAAAACTTTTTAATGAAACACGGTTAATCTTTATATGCCTACTCTTCATTCTAGAAAAAAAGAAATAGTGACTACAAGCGATTGACCACATAATTGTAGTCAAAGAAAATGTAAGAAAGAAAAAAAATAAAGGAAGAAAAAGAAAACGAAAAAAAGATTGAGAGGGAGAGGACACATAAAGGACTAATATAAAATTTAAAAGTTGTTAGGAACTTAAATACAAAGAGCCAAATAAGAATAAATCAACAAGAATTTTCAGGTGATGGAGTGACATATTCGTAATAAAACGGAGACGACTGTCGCCGCCTTAGAAAAGCGACCGGGTCGTTTTCAGCGTCGCCGTGCTTTCGCTCTTTTTCACGCGTCCCTTTTCTTCCCCTCGTTCCAGTTCTCTACCAAAAGAAAACAGAAGCAAATCGAAAGAAAAGGGGGAAAAAAAAAAAAAAGAAAAGAAAATCCAGTTCACTCCGTTCTTCTCGCGAGATCCCTCCCTAAAATAGCAAAATTTAACAACAAAAAAGGATGCAGCGCCGCGACGATCCCAATCCCTTCGACGAGGATAACGTCAACCCTTTCGCGGTAACCTCACCGCCCTCCTCCTCCTCCTCTCCATTTCTTTTTCCTTTTCTCTTTTTGAAAAATTTATGCTGTCACGGCGGCGATCGAAACTCTAGATCTTGAAAAAGTTTGGATCGGTCACCGTTACTCCTAAATTGAGCAATTATGGGTGAATTTCATCATTCGATGACTTTAGGGTTTATGTGATCTTTAGATCTGAGTTCTCAGTTCAATTAGATCTTTAGATCGTGCTAACTGAGAATTACTCAGGGAATTCTTGCCGATAGCTACTAAGAATTCTAATTTTGTACTGATTTGTATGCTTTGGGAGTTTATTTCTTATAAAATGAAGAAATTGTTGTTGTTCTGTTGCAGAATTCGGTGGATTCTAGTTCAAAATCTCGGTTTCCTGGACTGTCGTCGTTGCCGTTTGGGTTTGGGAACAAGAATGATGCTACTGTTGATATACCTCTCGGATCGGTGAATGTATGTGATTCCCTTTTTGAAAAATTGTTACTATGTTAATTTTTTTGATTGGGAAAGTTGCTTTGATTGGGGGATATTTTTTTTACCTGTTCCCCCTATCAAGGTTCTAAATATCGGATATTGGGATCGTATCGGATGGGGTTTTTTCATATCGGATATCAGATATCGGGGATATGCGCGCATATCGGGCGTTCATATTGGACACTATATATAATGAAATATTGATAATTAAAAGTTGGTTTAGAGTCATATATATCATCTACCTAATAAAAATGATGTAATATGCTTGCAAAGACAGTAAAAGACAATGTACATTTGCACGCAGTCGTACAATAAATAAGTTATTTCATATCGAGCGATATATTGGGCAATTTATCGGCCGATATTTCAAATACCGACCCTTTTTTGCTGTAAATGATATGGCGAACGATTTCCTCATATCGTATCGGTAGCTGGCAAAAAAGGAGATATTGGACGATATCTCGGTTGAATCGGCCGATATTTAAAACATGGCCTCCTATATTTCATAAGGCGTCGGCGGGGCGTTGGTTTGGGGTGGTGAGTGTGGGTGGGCGGGTGGTTTTGGTGGTGGTGGTGGTGTGGTTTTGGGGGGTGGGGGTTCTCGAATCCATTGAAGTTGCTACGAATATTTAAATATTGGGTATGTGCAGGACTCGAAGAAGAAGGAGCTTGCTTCTTGGGAAGCTGATCTGAACAGGAGAGAACAGGTTCTTAATTACTAAAATTCATCTCGATTTTGTCTCCCTTTTGTAATTGTATATTAATGATTGGATTTTCTTTTCATAAATAATAATTGGTTTCTTTTTACAGGACATAAAACGAAGGGAAGAGGCTTTGACAAGTGGTAAGTTGGGTGGTTTTCTTGGGTGGAGTGTATCAATAAGTCCTGTGTAATTTGCTGATGGTAAAATGTTTCTTGTTAAATGCAGCTGGTGTTCCTGTTGACGAGAAGAACTGGCCCCCGTTTTTCCCAATCATTCATCATGATATTGCGAAGGAGATCCCAATCCATGCTCAGCGATTGCAATATCTGGCATTTGCAAGTTGGCTAGGTATGTAGTACTTATATGCATGTGCTGAAACAGTTATGCCTGTTTTTCAAGAAGCATGAACTATTCCTATCTGTTATTGAGTCATTTGGAAGCGTGATGATGTATATAAGTATAATTTAAGTGAATACTTTAGCATGTCTGTTGGATTTCCTTGATAAGTTGGATGCTAATTGGAGTTTCCACCACTTGCTTTGATGCTGGTGGTGGATCCCTCATATTATGAGGGAGTGCTTGGAACTTAGAAGATTTGGAATGGATTAACCTTTGGGATGACTATTTTTTAGTTACTAAATAGCTCAATGTTTCTAGTGTCAAAAGTTCATGCATGATTTGAGGAGGTCCCTAAAAAATCTGTCTCCTTCGTGTTCTGGGCTTTTGTGTGCGTGTGTGCTTGGTTCCCTTTTTTCCTTTTTGTTGAGTGCGTCTGTTTTCTTACCTTTTCTTTCTCACACTTCACTGGAAATAGAATTTTTAAATGCCAATAAGTAGGTGGTCTATTAATAGGCTTATTTTGGATTTATCTACATCAGAAATGTCTGTAGATGAGACATACATTTGAAGTACCTTGGTGATGTAGAGAAGTGCTTGGCACACATTTGGATTCCAGTACTTGCTCTGAAATTAACATTTATCCCTTTTCTTTTTCTGAATTATTCTTTAGTGATACTCTTCTTATTTTTATCTTGACTGTTCTTTGGCCTATTTGTGGATCTGCTAATCGAACCAAAAAGCTGGATAAAATGTGACTCAATTCTGAATTTCCTGATATCTACTTCTGGCTGACAGTATGGTTTCCTGATGATTCTTTTGTGTTACTTCCACAGTTTTCTCTCGGGATGTATAATCTTGTTAGGCATCTTAAGTAAGATGATGAGTTTCTCTCTCTAGCATTAGGACATCTTTTGCAACTTTTACAAACTGGATGGAGGATGAATGTTGTTTGAACTTTGAAATTACTAAGCATGGAATTTCTTCATGTTACATAGGGCTTGAAAAAGATTCTGATACTTTCCTGTTCATAGAGCAATATTACTATGTAGCTTTGCTAGTATATAGCTCGGCATAACATGATGGTAAATTACTCATGACTTCTTTGAATAATAACACTTTCAGAGACACTAATAGAATTTATCATGCTAGTACTTATGCAGCCTGTAGTTTCCACATGTGAACATGGTTTTTTTTTTTTTTTTGGAGGATGGCAGACTACCACCGGAGAAGGATTTTATGAGCATTTATTGTAATTTGAATCAGTATGTAGTTATGTAATACTGACAAAGTTAATGAGTCCTTCCTCGCAAACAACACGATCGAGTAGGTTATGATGAAAACCTATATAAATGCCGAATAACTTAACATGAAATATATACTTTGGTTTACCCTATCAAGAACTCAGTATAATAGCTGTTATTCTAGTATTCAGGAATTTTCTGGACAAATTAATTCTAGAACTCTATTTACACATGAGTTTACCAGGTTTCAATAAAATATACAGTATGATTGTGACTGCATCTCCAGGTTTTGTACAAGACTCGATTGTTCCTTCAAATCCAACTATGGAGAAGGATTCCCACCTTTTAGCTTGTGATGCTGCAAAAACCCCATTGATTACCTTTGTCTTATTCTTAATGTAAAGCAGCGTATATTTTCTGCACTTTAGGTAACATTGCTTTTCATGTGTCAGCTCAAGGAGAATGTGTGGTCTTTGCCTCATTGTTTTTATTCATCGGGCTTTGCTGCATTTGGGATTGGGGGTGTAAGCAAATAACCGTTATCAAATCAGAGTCCAATACTATGTTTTGGGTTCTAATGAATATAGATAACCAAAATTCATATGTTTAAGATAAGGATGTAAACTCAAATAGTGCTTCTACTTTTAGTATCCAAATCTGAATTTAAGGAACTATTGGAACATCAAAGTATGTCTCCTGATAGACTAAGCATGTCCTGGTGTATCTAAATTAAACTCCATTGTCATGCCATTTTATAATTTTATCTCTGTTACATGAAGGATTAAAAAAAAAAAGTTCAAAGGTTGAATCACTTTTCTCTCAGAAATTTTCAGTCATAGTCTATAGTTTCTGATTAGCATTTGATCTTCAACCATATTGTTTTATCGTGTCCGCCAAGAGAAAACATTAAAATCAGGTAATGACTACATCTTCTTTGTTACTCCAAATTGGAATGCATAATTGTTGTCCTATGGAAGCTGCATGCTTTTAGGCACGTGCATGTTCTATTACTTGATGTTTCTACTCCTAACTTTCATTGTTAACTTCATCCTTATCTGGTAATTGTCTGTGTTTTAATTATTTATGTTGTGAAATTGGATTCTTCCCATCAGATGAGTCACCTTAGCCATTAAATCTCAGATCCTTACTTCTGTACTTTTTGGTTGAATCGCTGACATTGAGGGAAGTTCTCAGATCTTTAATCAACTTCAGGAGGAAGTTATTCATGTGATATGCTTTGCTCACATTGGTTCTAGATATCTTGCGTAAATCTGATTTTTTTTTCTTTTGTACTTTTATTATTATTATGTTTTTGTTATTTATGCAGAATGTCTATGTACTGATTAAGACCTTAGTGTCAGTGTCTTTCCAGTATCCTTTGATGCCCATTAGCCTCGATTCTATTTTTCACATCATGCTTTCAGTATATTTTGCCTTTCATTTAAATTCATGTTGATTATTCTGGTAGTTTGAACATGCTTACTGGGTAGGTTATTATCAAACACAATGTATGTACAAACATATGCTGTGAATGCAGGAATTGCCTAATAACTAGCTATTAATTGCGATTTTCTGGCAGGCATCATTCTTTGTCTTGGATGGAATGTAATTGCTGTAATTGTGTGTTGGATTAAGGGAGGAGGTAAGCTTGGATAACCAGTAGTTCTGCAGTTTTTTAGCATCTATTTGATTGGTGAAGAGATTTTTTATTGAACAGTTTTATGGCAGGTGTTAAGATCTTTTTGCTGGCATGCATCTATGCATTGTCTGGATGCCCTCTTTCATATGTGCTTTGGTATAGGCCTCTGTATCGTGCGATGAGGTAATCCATCAGCACTTAACTGTCTGCAGTTTCAGTTGACCTTTATCTTTCAGCTCTGTTTCTGGTATTTAATCCCCAACATTCTTTTATGGTATTTAATTCCCAACATTCTTTTATTGCTGCAGCAAGTTGGACTACATGAAATATCATTTGTATATTTAACAATAAAATTCTGATTTTTTCTAACTGAAAAATGTACTTTAAAATGTAATATAATATACGAGGAATTGAATGACCAATTTTGACTCTTCCTAATATATTATAATTGTATATTAGGAATCAGATGGCCAATTTTGACTCTTACTATATTTCAAAAAAGGGAAAAAAAACTTTTCACGCTTACTGTTTCTTGCTCGAAGTGCATGCCACCTGTTCCTTTGTCAAATTAAATGTTTATTCAATTATTTTAAGCAGTTTTCTTTTTGATATGCAGGACTGACAGTGCAATGAAGTTCAGCTGGTTTTTCCTTTTTTACCTGGTAAACGTCATGATTCTTTGATCTATTTACTTTTGCTCCTCTCATTTGTTTATTGATTGATATACTGGATATTCTATCTATCACTGTCATGTTTCAGATTCACATCGGCTTTTGTATCATTGCTGCTATCGCTCCTCCTATCGTATTTCAAGGGAAGTCATTCACGTAAGTCTTTTCTCTAGTTGCTGAATTTCAAAAATTATTGTAAACTCAAATGACAACCTTTTCATGTTTTCTTGCAACATTTTCCATTATAGAATTTTTTTAGTTTTGAATTTATTCTACTGATAGAATGGTAAAATTTATCTTGTGACCAACCCCTATGCAGGTATATCATAGATTATCATTAGCAATGGCAGTAAATGATCACAACATTTTCATTATTTTTCCTGACAATATATGAACAACCCCCCCCCCCCCCCCACCCCCCCACAAACCATCCCCCAAATAAATAAAAAAAAAAAACACGCAACAGAAGGGGGAGAGAGGAAACACGAGTATCCTGACACAGTGAGCTTGTATTTAATGTTTTTTGGTCCATTTAATTCCTCCATCCCCGTTTTGAATTCTGTGTTGCAAAATAACTATTTTCACATTATATAACAGATTGAACTAGTGTATGGAGATGGTATGGAACAAAGCCTGTACGATATCACTCCATGAAGTAGTCGGATGCTACTTGTAAATGGTTATTAACAGTGTGGTGACCTGAGAGTGGCTTACCATTAGTAGGATGTAGCTTAATGACAGTGTTGTGTGTACTATAAGCTCACGATAGATGGACTGTAGCTGGCTGCTTCAATGTAGTCAGTATTTACTGCCATGATGGCATGGTGCTATGCACCGTGCTTTATATTGGGAATGGTAACATGCATAATCAAATAGAGTATGATCTTAGTAGCTCTATATGAAATTAATAAAAGCAACAGTTTGGATAGACCAAATGAGGCAGTGTTGGTTTTTGCTTTATTTTATAGCCTGTAGCCTTTGAATATGATTATGTGGAAGCAAGGAGAAAAAGTTAAAAGGGCACCATGAGAGTACTTTGTGAAGAATGATTTTATTTTTGTTAGTTATAGAGATGAGCCAGGACCTATGATAACCATTTGGGTTACACTGAGGTCATTTAACCATTGCGGTTGTTGGGTGATTTTCTTTATACAGTTTGATACTATTTTCTCTTTGTACAAAGATAAACAAGCCCAAACTTGTGATGGTCTAATAACTATCAGTGCATCTTAATGGCATAAATAGTTGAGCTATTAACATGGGAAGAAGGTCATGTGAGTGGGGTTGCTGGTGAGGTAAAAATTTCAATTTGTTAGTTTGCATATAAAACAATGCCATGATATACTGCAAGGAAGAAAAGAATGAAACTGCAGATCTGTTGTATGATGATATGCCTTGAATATGATGCTCCAACTATTATATACAAGCAAAGAAGGGAAGGGTTTTTGGTTAAATTAAGAGTCGTCCGCATGGACAATCTCTACCAGAACGTTTATCCATCTATTCAAAAACCCATCTTAAGGCAATTCAGAACAGTGTACACATTGAATAATTCCACAATGTCTTCCGTGCTATCTGTCTAATATTCTTTGGTCAAAATTGCTCAAGAGTCACAAGCGAGGCAGAGCATTGATTGCGTAGTAGTTGAGCACGTAAGATAAACCTTTGGTATGATTCAACTGCAGCAGTGAAGGCTGCAAACAAATATATCGGGTTCGGGATGCCCATAATCTAGTATGGTCATAATCGTGTTTACCCAATTAATAATCGTGTCGGGTGCTTGTTTACCTTTTTGAGCTGTACTGCCTGGATTGACCTGATTAGTTTTGTAACTGTAAAAAGAAATCACGTACATCCGGAGAGGATTCAAACCATTACTCTCTTAGAGTTCAATTACTTACTATACACCCAGAAACAACTTTGGTAACATGTGCTTGTCTTGTCTGCTGGATAGCAGTTCATTTAATAGTATATCTTTCCTAATACATTTACTTAAACCAAACCTGAGCTTTTAGCTTTGCCCTGCCCGCTGCATTCACCTATGTTTTCTTGCGAGATCCACTTATCTTCTAAGACTCACATTGTGCCCCTTCCTTCTCTTTCACCAACAACTCAAGTCCTCCCATAATCTGTCTCTTAACTTTTCCACATATTCTTTCTCAATGTTCAAGAAAATCACTTCAGTTTTTTCTCCAAAACTTTGAATTCTTGAATTTCTGAAGATGATTATCATTTAAACAACAGCTCCAGATGAGCATGATAGATGCAATGATCTCTGTGTATATTTCATTCAAGCAATGGAAAGCAGCGATTCAGATCTACATGAGGAATTTAATTTTTTCAACTTTATTTTTAATAAATGGTTTGGGTTACTCAAACAGGGTCAGTTTGGTCCGTTTGTGAATTCTGATTCACTTATTAATTGGATCGGCTTTGGATTAGGCATAATTGTGGATTTGGTCAAACCTGTCCTTCATGGTTGCTTCCCTTAAAAAAATAACCCAATTTTATGTTTGATCAACATTCAACAATCAGTAGATATTTAAAGAAAACACGAAAGGGAAACTGAGGCCTTGAGTTTCTCCTGATCAAAATAAAATTCTTTTTTTTTTATAGTAGGAACAACTCTCAGAGGAATCAGCCGAAAACCATATTTGTATGTAATAAAACTCTAATAATAGTTGCTACACAGGCACACACTAGCATCATATAGTAGATTAGTACAAAGCCTGGTTTAGTCTTGGCAACAATATAGGGTGTGATACGAGTTGATGTTATATGGTTCATATCGTATTGAGTATCCCTAAAAAGAATATCGTATTGGGTACCTCAAAATCTGACCCGATACGACATTGACGATACATATCAGAATCTGGCGATATTTGAAACCATGGTTCAAAATGAAGTGCACCTTGTGTACGTTTATGAGGCAAAAGATCTATTATAAGTTGATATGTTAAGCAAAGCTTGAAATTCGATAAAATTTTAAGTTAATATATCAAGTATATCGTTAAATTTGATAAAATGAAGTTGTCATATTCGATATTGTTGTGGTCAGAATCTGATCGCTCCCCAAGGTCGCGACACGTGCTCAGCTTCACTAGGGGCGCATCAAGTAGACAACGAACTTGACATACCAATTTGCTCACCTTCAACCCTGAGGGGAGAGCCTCAGGCTTCGTCCCGAGCTTACATTCAACCCCGATGAGAGAGTCAAGGGCCTTGCCCCGAGTTTACATTCGACTCCGAGAAGAGAATCTCAGACCCCTTACTTTCCTCGATATCTCCAACTACCATCCTCTTCCCGTCTCCGCTGGACATAGCTCAGTAATAGGATTTCGCAGATTGCGGAGGGGTTATGATGCCACGATATCCCCAGGCTCTAAATACTCCCCTATTTCAGTGGGATAGTTTTGGATATTGGCGGATATCTCGGCATACCAATCCCGCAATCAAGCATCACAATCTGAGCAGTTATAGAAGGATCCCAACGAGCAAATCGTGCAGATCTGAAGAATCCGCACCACAGTTACAATGCTACATGATATTTATACCCCTAGAAATCCATGAAGATGCGAGAGGGAAAAGATCGAGGAAATTGTAAGCACAAAGACACTACAGATTTCACTGTAACCTCAAGAAAAATATAGTGAATTCTATATCTCCTCCCGTGGTTTTTCCCAATTTGAGTTTTCACGTAAAATCTCGTCTCTGCCTCTTCACTGTGGGCCTGTTTGGTTAAGGGTGGAAGTGAGGAAGTGAAGAAGTGAGGAAGTGGTAATAGTTCCCTTTGGAACTTGAGAATTGGTTAGTAAGTTTTCCGGTGTTTGGATGTTGTTGGGAAGTGTGGTTTGAAAAATGTTATGTCTTTTCCGATGTTTGGATGGTAATGTGGAAGTGAAAGTGGAAAAGTTGACTATAAAGTTGACCGCAAAATAATATTAAAATAAAAATTAATTAAGAAAAATAAAAAATGGACTGTAATTAGAATGCAAGTGAGATTTATACGAGCAAAAGATTAACTGTTTTGTGCTACAACTTATTACAAATGAGATTTACATGATCACAAAATTAACTGTAGCACTCTGAAAGTGAGGAAATGGTTGTGTAAAAGAGAAAAGAGAAAAGGAAAAGAATTTTTTTCATTTTCCTTTTCCGGTGTTTGGATGAACAACGAAAATGGGAAAAGACACTTCCCACTTCCTCACTTCCACCCAATTCCTTGAAGCCAAACAGCCCATGTGTTGAAAGTTGAGTTCCATCTCCAATTTAGATAAGCCTCCATTCGCTTGTGGTGCGAGATCGACCACTTGATCAATCGCGTTGGAAAATCTCCACCACAAATTGTTGCTTTCATTGAGAGCTGTGTCCTTACACTTAAGATCTATCTCCTAAAACCCAAAACCTTCTTCAAGAAGCCTCTCCTACGTCGATGATGGCCTCGAGAATACAAGTCATTAAAGGCACATTATCCAAAGGTAAGGCAATCGAAGCCGTTAGGGCACAGTCTCTCCACCCACTTGCGAACAACCGCACACCACTGCTCCTCATCGTTACGAAAGCCAGTCGCCAACATCTAGTTCTTACATCAATGAGAATACTGACTCCTTCAGACGCTCCACGAGATGAGAGAGTAGATGGAGCAACAAACGCAATCAAACCGCTGACGGGAACAGATGGTTCACGATCGTGAGAGCATTCTTTAGGAGCAAGAAAAGTTGAAACAACTCAATCAACGGGTCCTGGCCCAAGTCACAGCCTTTCAGAGCAACCCAGTGCAACCTGAGGGTGATTCCGAGAATAGCATGTCTCCTAACCTCCACGCCCTCGACGAACTGATTCAGAAGCGGATCGGAGAAACTAGACTGTTGGACCACTCTACTCCAACCGCCAAGATCCACACGTCTTCCCTCTCCAAAGAGATCGAGGAGTCGGAGTTCCCAAAGAAATTCTCCACTCTGACATTCGATTGCTACTCTGGAGCAATTGATCTTGTACCGCATGTCCGCCACTTTTGGGATAAGATGGTGATCTACGCCTGTAACGATCAAATCATGTGCCCCACCTTTTCAGCCAGCGTGGAAGGTGTGGCTTAGAGTGGTTCTACTCGCTGTCACCATGCTCCCTTCACAACATGGATAAGGTAACCGAGGTATTTCTCACCCAGTACGCCTCCCTTCAAGAAGCCAAGAAAAACAATAACATCTTCCCTCCATCAGAATGAGGCAAGGAGATTAACCTCAAATCGTACATCAATTTCTTTCAGAATCACCTCACCAAAGTCTCTAACTGTGAGGTGAAAGTTGTCGCTCTCGTATTTATCAGTGGGTTGCACGTTATTCACCCCCTGTACAAACACTTTCTGAAGCACGTCGCCAAGATGAGTGGAGTCCTTACCCAAGCTCAGTTTTACATCCAACTTGAAGAGGCGATGAAAGCTTCCTCTTGCCACTCCGCAAAATTGGGCGATGGTGGAGGGAAGTCGAAGTCTCCTCACGAAGCTCTCGACTACCACGGTTCGAAGACTCGGCCCATCGTATCCGTTTCGGCACCAGTCGTGACGAGTCCAAGACCCGATTCGAAGGATCCCTTCAGAAACGACCGAATCGGTCTTTACTCAGAGTTGACTCGACCGAATCGGCCGAGTCACGATACGAGTTGGACTGATTCGGCCAATCGGCCGAGTCAGCTCCGAATAAAGGCCGATTTGATTAAAAAGAAACCCCAAACTTACCTGGTTTCGCCGTTGCCCGCTTGTCGCCGCCTACTCTGCCCGATCTGCCCCCCGCCTTCGTCGCCTACTCCTGCTCGCCGCTGCGCGAGAGAGGGGGAGAGAGACAGAGAGAGGAGAGGGGAGACGAGAGGGAGGGAGAGAGTAGAGAGAAAAGGGTGGGAGAGAGACGAGAGAGGGAGATAGAGAGGGAGGGAGAGATCGAGTGACTCTCTCCTTTATCCTTTTCTTTTTTTTGTTTTTTTAATTTTTTTGTTTTTTATATTTACCTCAGATCTTTTATATTTCAGAATTTGCTCCCAAATCATCATAATTTCCTAAGTACCCCCTCAAAACAAATTTGTTTTGGACATGTGATACGTGAATTTTGATGTTTACATTTTTACGATTTTGTCATGATTTTTTCATAATTTTGAGCTTTCTATGTAGCGTTTTGCGCGTATCATCCGAGTCCGATCCGAGTCGCCGAGACCGATCCGTCTCGGTGCTGGCCGAGTCGGCTGCTGAGATCGCGACTTTGAACCATATCGACTATGCTCGACACCGACATCGGGGGCAACCTCCTTACAAGAAGCAAGTGCTCCCGATCCTTTCCCCCATCTCGATTTGAGACGACAGATCGTTGGAATGCTTCACTCCGTTGAAGTTCCTGATCAGCAAAATTTTCAACACAATCAAAGATCAATCATGGGTCAAACGACCGAGATCACTGCAGCACAATCTTTCGCTCCCGGGTTGGAGGAATATTGTTTCTATCATGAAGCACAAGACACCAAATCATCCACTGCGGGCCCTCCGGAAGTACCTGGAGGAGCTTGTAAAACAAGGTTTTCTGAAGGAGAATATCCTCACTCCTGAAGCCGCATCTGGACATCCGAACACCCAACGTTCGGGGAAACATCATATGATCACCCAGTACAAGGAGATCGATTGACTCCCCATATCCTGAACACACAGAATGTACCTTCTAATTTGAATTTTATGTACTTTATTTTGAAACAAACAACAACAACTAAGCCATATGTCCCAAGTATTTGGGGTAGGCTACATGAACCAAAAGAGAATTACGCCGGATCGGGCACATGGATCAACTTTCTCCACTCATTCCTATTGAGCAATATGCCTTCACGAAGACCTTTAGCCTCTATATCTTATCGTATTACCTCCATCCATGTTTTCTTCGGTCTCTCCTGCGCTCTTTTAACTTGCCGTAAATTAATACGCTCTACTCGCCGGACTGGCGCATCTACAGGTCTACGTCGCACATGACCAAACCATCGTAGGCAATTTTCTCTCATCTTTTCTTCTATAGAGGCTACACCCATCTTAGTACGAATATCCTCATTTCTCACCTTATCTCTCCGCGTATTACAACACATCCAACGAAGCATGCACATCTCTGCTACACTCATCTTATGGGCATGATGTATCTTTATAGCCCAACATTCTGTGCCATATAACAAAGCTGGCCTAATAGCAGTCCGATAAAACTTTCCCTTCAACCATAACGGAATGTTACGATCACATAAAACTCCTGTTGCGCTCCTCCATTTCAACCAGCCAGCTTGGATCCTATGGTTGACATCACTATCAATCTCCCCATCCTTTTGGATAATAGAACCCAAGTACTTAAAATGACTGCTTATCGGTATTTCTTGTCCATCTAATCTCACAATACTATAATCTCAGATTCTCTATTTACTGAATTTATACTCCATATACACTGTTTTGGCCCTACTTAATCTAAAACCTCGAGATTCTAGAGTTTGCCTCCATAACTCCAATTTGGCATTTACCTCAGCTCTCGTCTCATTAACTAGGACAATATCATCAGCAAATAACATACACTATGGTAACTCATCTTGAATAGCTCTAGTAAGCTCATCCATCACTATGGCAAATAAAAATGGACTCAATGCAGATCCTTGATGTAATCCAATTGTGATAGAAAAATCACTTTTTTTGCGTACACAAGTTCTGACATTTGCCACTACTCCATCGTACATATCCTTGATTATGTCAATATATTTGATGGGGACTCCCTTTTTCATCAATGTCCACCATAATACATCTCTTAGCACCTTATCATAAGTTTTTTCTAAATCAATAAAGACCATTTGCAAATTTCTCTTTCTTTCTCGAAATCGCTCTATAAGTTGACGAAGCAAATGAATAGCCTCTGTTGTCGATCGCCCCGGCATGAACCCAGACTGGTTCTCTGATATTGTAACATTCTGTCTTAACCTGTGTTCAATTACCCTTTCCCAAAGCTTCATGGTGTGACACATAAGTTTTATTCCACAATAGTTTGAATAACTCTGGATATCACCCTTGTTCTTATAGAGAGGTACTAAGGTACTTTTCCTCCACTCATTGGGTATCTTTTTAGTTAGCCAGATCTTGTTAAAGAGGTTTGTCAGCCATCTCACGCCCACCTCTCCTAAGCATCTCCATACCTCAATAGGAATTCCATCT
The DNA here is from genome assembly GCA_038442645.1 of Agave tequilana. Classification (NCBI taxonomy): domain Eukaryota; kingdom Viridiplantae; phylum Streptophyta; class Magnoliopsida; order Asparagales; family Asparagaceae; genus Agave; species Agave tequilana. The sequence continues at coordinate 49,212 of JAVJIF010007837.1, forward strand.
GGGCCAACCGCTTTTCTTGACTTCATCCTCTTTAAGGCCTCTTTAACTTCAGATTCGCTAATTCTGCGCATATAATTATAGTTCATATCCTGGCACTGAATGGTAAGGTCATTCAAGTCTTGAGTAGAATTATCATTGAACAATTTGTCAAAATACTCTCTCCATCTTTCTTTGATTTCTTTATCTCGAACTAAAACCTTTTGATCATCATCTTTGACACACCTCACAATATATAAGTCTCTAGTCTTTCTCTCCCTTATTCGAGCAATTCTATATATATCCTTTTCAACCTCTTTGGTGTCCAACTTCTCATATACTTCTTTGTACACTTTAGTTTTTGCATTCTGAACAGCTTTCTTAGCCTTTTTCTTGGGTAGCTTATACCTCTCAAAACTCACTCCATCACAATTTTTCTTCAAATCTCTATAAGAGTCTCGTTTGATCTTAATGGCAGCTTTTACCTCTTCATTCCACAATGATGTGTCCTTACATGGTGGAGCACCACCCCGTGACTCACTAAGTACATCTTTAGCTACTCTTTTAATGCAGCTAGCAATTTTGTTTCATGTTGTATTGAGATCATCTTGGGCTTTCCAATCAGCTTCATGTACTACTTGATCTATAAAAACTCCTTGGTTACCTTCTTTTAGCCGCCACCACTTAATCTTAGGATTTAACTTACGTTTAATCTTTCTAAATCTCCTTCTAATTCGAACATCTAAAATTAAGAGTCTATGTTGGGTTACTACACTCTCACCCGGTACTACCTTACAATCCATACAACAACCTCTATCTACTTTTCTAGTTAAAAAGAAATCTATTTGGCTCGCACTTGATCCACTTCTAAAAGTGATCATGTGAGATTCTCTCTTCCTAAACCAAGTATTCGCTAAGATCAAATCATATGACAAAGTAAAATCTAGAATCGAGTTACCTGGTTCATTTCTTTCCCTAAAACCAAATCCTCCATGTACACTATCAAACTCATAACTACTAGTTCCTACATGCCCATTGAGGTCACCGCCTATGAAAAGCTTTTCTCTAATGGGTATGCCTTGCACAATCTCATCTAAATCCTCCCAAAATTGACACTTACTAGACTCATCAAGTTCTACTTGTGGTGCATAGATACTAATAACATTAAAAATCTCCCCACCTAAAATAAGTTTAACTAGTAAAATCCTATCACCCTTTCTCCTAACCTCCACTACATCCTCAAGCAATTGTTTATTTATGATCACACCCATCCCATTACGATTTCTATCTCTACAGTATACTAAAGTTTATAACCTCAAGGCTCTATAATTCTAGCTTTTTCACCCACCCACTTAGTTTCCTGCACATACAAAACACTAACATTCCGTCTAACCATAACATCAACTAACTCTGCTAATCTACCTGTAAGAGAACATATGTTTCATGATGCTAACCTAATCCTATATTCATGAGCTACTTTTCTACCATCACCCGCTCATAAAAGTGAGGAAACCCTTGCTCATTTGACACTACATTCGGGCGTCGATGTGGCGCGTCGTTTCTGGACGACGACCTAGCAACCCTTGCCTACTTTTCACTACACCCGAGCTCCGATGTAGCGCGTCGCTCAGTAGGGGACGCCCCAACGAAATTTAGTTCTTGGTTCATGTTCATAGTATGTGACAATGTTTTACGTTGGCTGTCACTGGCCTACCACAACCCTCTTCCTTTATCTTGGCTTGGGACAGGCAGTGAACGGTGCACTGGCGGAGTTATGTACTTTATTTTATTTGAATAAAATATTATTTTATTCTCCTAACATGACATCCCTCCATTGCAGTACTCCCATCCATCACGGAATATCTATTCACTCGCCCTGCTGGTGGAGACTCCCCACTCGGAGGCGGCCAAGAAAATCCCCGTTGATGGGATTTCCTCTACTCAGAGGCGGTTCTGACATCCATCCATCCACACGCTCCGCAGATGGGATTCCCCTACTCGAAGGCGACAACTAAATTTCTCCGCTGCTGGGATTTTTCCCACTTGGAGAAGTGTCTGTAAGTCTCGCTGATGGGATTTTTCCACTTGGAGACGTTAACGCCGACATGCCTACGAGTTTTTCTCGATCGTCTTACGGGAGTTGAAACCCTCTGCTGTGGGATTTTTCCTACTTGGAGCCCCCCACTATGCTGCGGGGATTTTCCCCTTTCAGAGCCCCCGTTTGATGGGATTTTCTCTACTCAGAACACAAGCACTAGCCTACAGGTTCCCTTCTTCTGAATCTATAGGCAGAAGAATGCATCCATCCATCAATTTTTCGCAGCGGGATTTCCCCTACTCGGGAGACAACTTCGATGTGGGATATCCCCCACACGGAGGATAACTCCGATGCTTGGTTTATTCTCACTTGGAGGTGCCGAATCGTTACCCTGGGTTGGGGCCCCTATTCAGAAACGCATCCAATTTGTCGTTGGGTTGTACCCCTACTTCAGGCCATTCTTATGCAGGTCCCGTCGAGGATACCACACGTGTCTAGGTATATTCATGAGGGTTTTCTTAATTGGATTATCCCCTCAACGTACTAGCCCCGTGTGTGCGTACTCTGATCGCCTCCCTGAGGATAAAAGTGACATGTATCATGTTTTTAAGTTTGTCTAACCATTAAGCGCTGCATCACCACTTTTTCATTGTATGCTTGTGTGTGCACATCTTAATTGTCATGTCCAATTCTCGGTCTATGCACCCCGAGACGGGATTAACCCCGCTCGGAGGTGATAACAGGCCACCCTACAAACACTTCAGTCACTCCACAATGGGATTTCTCCCCACTCGAGGTTTGAGCTCTGCCGTAGAGATTTCCCCCTCTCAGAGCCCCGACAGCGCAGCTCCGCAGACGGTACATCCCCTGTTCGAAAGTAGACGCGGACCGAACTCCGCAGTCGGGATTTCCCCCGCTCGGAGGAATTACTTGCAGGTATCATAGATGGGATTTCACCCACTCGGGAACCACACCATTCTCCTTCCCCATTATTCCAGAACACTTCAATGGCAAGACCCCCGAAGGGCTGTCAATATCTCAGAGTCAAAGCATAATCCCAAACAAACATCCAATCCCTGACAAAAGTAATGACAGAATAATCAGACAAGATCAAAACAATCATTCCATTTCAAAATTTACTATTTTTATTATAAATTTTTTGATTACATCTATCCAAATACTAACTTGGTTACATTTAAATAAGAATAACACAAGATCTATCACATGTTTATGTTTGCCTTTTGAAAGAAAAAACATATGTACTTTTCGCCATAACGTTTACAACAACATCCAAGAGATAATCTCAAACAAATAATCCACCACTTCCAGGAGGGCCATGATGTTGAGAACTCCCAGGAAGACTCCCAGAGCAAAGATTGTCTCAGACTACAGACTGAAGTATGCAAGACAATGATGATATCAACGCCAAACATCTTAACTCCGAAGATGAACTCAGAGCTGAGACAGACAAAGCGATTCTTCAGCAGAGATCCTGGGGAATACCCCCACACCCTTCTCCAGTTGCTTGCCGCTAGGAAAGAGTTTCCATGGGCAAAGTTACAACATTCAACATGAGTGCAGACGGTCAGACACATGCCATAACGACGGGATCAGAACCTTCGTCAAGTAGACCCCGCTTAGCCTCCACTCTTGCTTCCTATACGCTATCAGGAAAGAGGGACATCGAGCCTCAACTCCAGATCGGACCGATTTGATCGGAGACCAGACACGAACAGACCATACTAAAGCAAAAACCCTGCTTATCCTTCTTGATAGCCGGGCCTCATCGCAAAAACTGATGCTTCTTGATGAGCCCAACGCAAAGACTGACGTTTTCCGCAACCGGACTCCCGAACATCAGGAGCACAACAAGCACCTTCTCCCTCTCCTTTTCTTTCCTCTACCACACGAAAAAGAAGGAATACATCGCAACCCATCAGAACAGGAGTTAGGAATACATCGCAACCCACCAGAACAGGAGTTTTTGAAAGCAACCAGTTTTTTAGAAGATAAGCAAAACTCTCAAGTATCCACTCTATTTATAGAGGAAGAAGGAGCCAAAACGTCTCTTGTTCAAAATTTCAATCTCTAAGAAACAATCAGTTCATATCGTGAATTTTACGGCATGTCAAATCAGCCTGATCTACCTCTGCCACACTATCTCATCCATCACAATAGAGAGATTCAAAAAGACGCCAGTTTGGTTGCCAACTGTCCCAGGTCAAGCCCTAAAGATACACAGTAATTACCAATGTAGAAGTTCTACGACCATCCAGATTCTCATTTAAAATCTTCCACCGACTTCGCTCTTCCGATTCCCCTCCCACGGTCGGGCCTCGTCGCAAAAACTGATATTTCTCGACAAGCCCATCTCAAAGACTGACGTTTTTCACAACCAGACTCCCGAAAATCAGGAGCACAACAACCGCGTTCTCCCTTTCCTTTTCTTTCCTCCATCAGACGAAGAAGGAAGACATCCCACCAGAACAAAAGTTTTTGAAAGCTAGCAGTTTTTCAGAAGATAAGCAAATCCCTTCTCAAGGATCCACTCCATTTATAGAGGAAGGAGCCAGAACGTCTCCCGTTCAAAATTTCAATCTCCAAGAAATAGTTGGTTTGTATCGTGAATTTTACGGCATGTCAAATCAGCCAGATCCTCCTCTGCCACACTAACTCATCCATCATTGAGGAGAGATTCTAAAAGATGCTAGTTTGGAAGCCAACTGTCCCCAAATCAAGCCCTAAAGATGCACATTAATTACCAATCCAGAAGTTCTACGACCATCCAGATTCTCACTTAAAAAATAAAAACTTTCACCGACTTCGCTCTTTCGATTCCCCTCTCACGACTCTAGCAATCGTAAGAGTGGGGGCATCTGTACTGGTCAGAATCTGATCGCTCCATAAGATCACGACACGTGCCCGTCGCACCAGGGGCGCATCAAGCAGACAACTCGACATTACCAATTGGCTCATCTTCAACCTAGAGGAGAGAGCCTCAGGCTTTGCCCCGAGCTTACATTCAACCCCGAGAGAGTCACGGGCCTAGTCCCGAGTTTACATTCGACCCCGAGGACAGAACCTTAGATCCTTTCCTTTTCATGACATCTATAACTACCATCCTCTCCCCGCCTCCGTTGGACATAACTCAACAACATGATTTCCCGGATTGCGGAGCGGTTATGATGCCACGATATCCTCACGTTTTAAATACTCTCCTATTTCAGTGAGGCAGTTTTGGATATTAGCGGATACCTTGGCATGCTAGTCTCAACAATCAAGCATAACAATCTGAGCAGTTATGGAAGGATCTCAACGAGCAAATCGTGCAGATACGAAGAATTCGCACCACTAGTTATAACATTACAAGATATTTATACCCTTAGAAACCCAAGAAGATGCGGGAGGGAAAAGATCGAGGAAATTGTAAGCACAGAGACACTACATAGTTCACTGTAACCTCAAGAAAATATAGTGAGTTCTCTCCTCTTGTGGTTTTTCCCAATTTGGGTTTTCACGTAAAATCTCGTCTCTGCCTCTTCAAACCTGAGTTCCAGTCCCAATTTAGATAAACCCCGTTCGCTTGTGGTGCGAGGTCGACCGCTCGATCATTCACGTTGGAAAATCTCCACCACATATATCCATGTCCTGATTTACTTGGTATATCACTCTTATTAAATTGATAGTTAATTTAACTAGGAGTTGCCCATAACAGTTGAAAGGAAGAAAACAAATTTGTGGCCAACTCTAAAAGTTTGGGACAAAGAGTTTGTTGTTGTTCATGATTCTAGTTAGAGTATGCTATAATATATAAAATTTTAATGCCACATTCTTGTTTTAGTATCCTTTATCACCATATAGAGTATCAATTTGTAACCAAAGATCTCATTTAAATTTCTCAAATGGTTTTTATATTAAGGCTGTGTTTGCCAATATAGTTTAGAACTAGGATTTAGTCTTGGAAGAAGAGAATATGAAAGGAACTCGGAATTAGAAGTTTTTGGTTTTTTGGTTGGAATTAGAGTGAGGTAGAGTTAGGGGTTGTGGTAGAGAGAGTGAGAGATGAAGCTAATTCCAACTTTTTGATAAAATTAACAACTCTTGAATTTTGGAGAATTGGGTGGATTCGAGGTGGTTTTGGGGTAAATCCATTTTCATCATGAGTTGCTAACTGTTACCAAAATTTGGTTGTTTGGCAAGAGTTAGCTAGAATTAGCTAATTCCAATTACCAAACAGGGCCCTAAGAGTTTTATGGTTATAATTTCCATAATCTAAGAATTGAATGACATGGCCCTTGATGTCCTTATCAATTATATCTATCTGCCTCATGGATTTTGTATTCTAAATCAAATTTGTTGCATTAGCTATTCTTTCCCCTCATGCATATTGCTCATTAAAGGTTTGCTTTTAAATAACTCGAGCATTCCACTTATATTTTTGGCATTGATTGCAATGGAGAAGGGTTAAAATGGTTTTTTTTATCATAGAGATGAGTTATTGTAGTGACCAGCTAACCAGAAAATCAGGTCTATGTATTCTCTTATTTACATAATTTCGTAACCCGTTCTTGTAGTTAGGAGTCAAGTGAACGGGCCATGCATACATATGTATACATATGCACATATACATGCTCATTCACACACACACACACATCACCCTAAATTTGAAAAAAAGGGTGATAATATTTGAGACGCTCATTCACACACACACACACACACACGAGCTAGGCTATTATTGATAGTTTTTTTTTCATGCGAATACTATTACCCTAAATGTGAAAAAAATGTACGACCGTAATGGGAAAATTCATTTTATAGATGTGATCTAATACTCATTAACTTCGTAGAAACTAAATTTCAAGTAATTTCAATGTATTTTATTTTATGCGGAACTTCAATATTGTTCAGACCCGCGTATTGAAACAAACCCTAGAGGACCCAGCCTGTATCCAGTGTAGTATCTAGCCAGATTAGCACTGAGTTCATGCAGGACGTATCCTATAATACCACTCCTATGCGAATCTGTATGGGATTCGTACCCAATATTGATGTGATGAGGTTTGGCACGCATCCTTGCATCAAAGCTCCCAACAACCAATCTAATGGAGCATTTTTCCGTCTGATACACTTTAGTCCCTTTCCATGAAGTAAATTTACTGCAACAAGTTCGTTGCACCCTCGAAAAAGAGCTGAATACTGATTGAAGGAAGAAGTGGGGTTGGAGAGTGGAGGGTAAGTGGGGGGTTAATTCTCTTGTAATAGTCTCGATAACCATCAAGGCATCGCCTTTCACAGAAAGTTGGATGGCTAAAGTAATCACTTTCCAGATTTCCTACAATTCAGCAAAAATAACATTAGATCAAATCAAAAGCATAACCTGCTGCCAACACTCCATCCCAGTGATTTATAGGCCAAACGAATGCACCCTTCAGCCTAGGTGCTTGGGGGCAGTGACCCAATGCCTCATAAGTTCACAACCATGTGGGCCAATGCAAGTTGATCAAATGTCCTCATGCATGCGTGATGTGCCGGAGAGCCTCCTCAAGGGTGACACTGGATCAGCAAAGAGGCAATCACTTAAGTTATTTAGCATGAAAAAAAATGATTTTTGGCTCGTTATAGCCCATTTTGAGTCTTTGATCACTAGACTACTGCTGACGAGAAAGTATCTGCTGTCAGCATTGATGCACCTTCCTTTGCTGTGGCCCTCGGGGAACTTACCAGTCTTCGGGAACTTGCCACTCTGTGTCATTTCCCCCCTTCAGTTTGTTTTGGATTTTTTATGGGTTTTCCTTTTATCTTTTCCACCACCCTGCCTTCTATCCCTCTTCTCTTGAGAAAAAATTTGTATTAGCATGGTTTTTCGGTTGAGGCAAGACTGGCTGCAAGCCTAATATTCCTTTGAGCCTTTGGTGCCACCTAGTTGGAATTATAAGGAATGTATGTGCGGGCTGCTTACAGAGATGCTCCAACCGATTTATGGTGAGATATCTGAACAGGAAGGAGGTCAGAGCTATCCTTATATGGAATTATGAGGAATACACGTGCGAACTGCTCATAGAGAGATACTCCATCCGATATATGGTGGGATATCTGAACAGGAAGGTCACTGCTATCCCTATATGGGAAAGTGGTATGTGGACCTGCTGTGTGGAGGTTTGGTAAATACTTCTCACATAAAATGAAGGTTTTCTAATTTAGGGATTAATCGGAACCTTTGTGGTGGGCTATAAACATCTTAGGATGATTATTGAGAAAGGTTTGGATACTCTCAAGGGCAATGAACTAGGAGATTTGGTTGCAATAAGGGTGTCATAGTTCTTTGTTTGTGAGTAGTCTCAAGGTTGCACATTAGGAGAGACCTATGAGAATCCAGGAGTAAAATCTAATGGAGTAGATTCAGATTCCCTAATGCGGCACCTAACGACATACGAGGTGTGTAGCAACTATTCTCTGGAAGGCAGTGGATCTCCTACCGATGTGTAAGTAGCGCAGGTGGAGCGACGCCTCCACAGTCCCATTGGGGTCACTGCATTACTGCATGATACCTTAGGGTGACCCTAGTTCGTGTCTACGAACACTAGATAAGGCAGCTACTTTGATTCGCAAGTTCCCGAGGACGATGCGAGAATTCCATACCAACGAATGCGTTTTGTGAAGTGTTGTTCCGATGCAAGTGGCAGCAAGTCATAGGGGAGTGATTGCTTGGTGACATGTAATATTGTGTTATTCACGGGTCCATTTCTCTCTATTAGTGGAGAGGAAAGTGAATGGACACAATGAACGATTGTACATGGCAAGAAGTTTTCCATGGGTGAGAATTGGATGAGATTATCTTGTCGGTGTGAACCAATAATTCGGGTATCATTGATTGACTTTTTTGCATTTTCCTATATATATATATATGTAATGTGATGTGCCATGCTTGTTCCTTTGAAAAGGAAGTTGTAATATAGTTACTCGCCATGCGTGGTGTCTCATAGTCGCCGAGGGTGTAGTGTGTGTGTCGAAACTCAGAAATTATGAAAAGGGAGATGCTCACGCAAGTGTGGATGTGTGAATGGGGGATGTAGGCTTATCGGATTTATGACCTAAAACCCGACCCATTAAGATAATAGGTATTTGAGCACCCGTTCTACTACGTGTACGAGACACGTGTTAAGAGAGGAGGTATCTGGATATCTATCAGTTACTAATAAATGAAGGTTCTTATTTTGATCAAGTTAATTTGATTTATAGTTTAGATTCAATCTCAACAATATAGGTGCTTATTAGGTACAAAGATACCCGACACTAGCTCTCTTGTTCCATATGAGTCGTCATATGAGAAAAAACAATGAAGTAACAAGCAATTGCTGCAACTTTAGGAGAAAAAATCAGTACCCTTCTAATCCCTATATTTCTCCACCATAAGAATTCTTGAGCAAAAAGGAAACTAAAGAGATTGTTCGTGATAGATTCAAGAGGAGCATCTACTATGATCATTAAGTCTTCTGCTACGATGTTCGCGAAGGTACACTTAAAAGTAGTATTTATGTTTTTGGCATGATAGATGCACATTGAGCATTTGTTTGTATCGGGATCCATAAGATTGGATACCAATGTAGGCATAAACCGGATTAAATAAGAAAATAATAATAGATCGGATCTTAAATCTCATGGATCTGGTATGAACAAATGTTTCGTGTACATCTATCATGCCATACAACATAAACACTATTTATGTGAACGTCACGATGGAAGACTTAGCGATTGTCGTAGATGCTCTCCTCAAATCCATCACAAACAATCTCCTAGTCTTGGCAACACTTCTTAACGACCTGTTGCGAGGACATAATTTCCTTCTGGCTCAAGAATTCTTTTGGTGGAGAAATATGGGGAAGAGAGAGGAGGCTATTGATCTTTTCTCCTAAAGTTGCAACAATTGCTTGTTAATTCATTGTATTTCTCTTTTCTCATGTGATGTGACGGCTCATATAGAACAAAAGATCCAGAGTTAGGTATCTTTGTGCCTAAGAAACGAACGATAATCATCTATTTTGTTGAGATTCACAGATTGAATCTCAACCAATAAATCAAATTAACTGGATTAGGATAGGAATCCTCATCTTTTAGTAACTTAGATGTCTAGATACATCCTCTCTCCACACGTGTCTCGTGCATGTAATGGAGCAGGCACCCAAATGCCCATTATCTTGAGGGTTGGGGTTTTGGATCTAAAGCCTGATAAGGCTACATCCCCACTCGCATGTGTCCAGACTTGCGTAAGGATCTCCCTCCATAATTTCTTAGTTTCGATATACACCCTCTTTACACAGCTTTGTTTGCCTTATTTTTCATTCTCTCTTCTATATTCAATTTTGCCCTTTTCAGAGAAGTAGTGGGTTTCTTTCCTGTTCTTTGTCCAATTTTAGCCACCACAATGTTCCAGTAGCGGATTTCCTTTTGAATCTGACTAATTTGATGAAATTGCATATCTTTATCTTTGAATTTTTTGATGAGAACCTGTGAAGTGCAAAATGTAGAAAAAATAAAAATAAAAACTGAGATGAATTGATGAATATTTGAATGGATGTTGTTAAGAACTTTAAATAAAAATATTTAATAAATAATGGATTATTCATTTTGGATCATGCCTTTGAAGATCTGTATGCTTGTATTGTATCATTCTATCAGATTATACATTGTATTGAATTATTCCATGTGTCTTAAATTAAATATTGTTAAATTTTAATTTAAATTGTTATTGTATGTGTCAAATTGTTAGTATCTTAAATTTTGCATAAGACAGAGGTGCCTCACTTCAGTGAGGTGAGTGACTCGCGTTGCTCAGGCGCATTGGGGAGCATGAGCCTCACATTGCTCCTGACAACACTTCTCTTCCAATAAATCTCTAATAAAGAATCTGCTTCTATCGCACTAGGAGAATAATTGATGGAAAGCGGGTTAGGTAGGTGGTTGTAGGCACCTCTCTTTTCTGAGACCCAATCAGCCGCTTTCGTTACATGCTTTTTTATATATAAAAAGTTAATTTTGTATTCATTGGAAGGTTGAGGCCCACAGGGGAGGGGTTTCCAGAGTGATGCAGGATGCTCTGCAGTTGACACCCACTCAAAATTAATTTTTATTACCCTTAAATGAGAACCTCTCCATGATTTATTTGTTGCATGATAAACAACTGTGGTTCTCAAATATAGCTGCCACTTATATGATTGTTCCTTTTCATTTCCATAAGAATCTCTATGTAGTGGGGTGGGGTTGGGGAGTTTTGATAATACGTGACTATTTATTTGAAAAAATATTAGAAACTGCAAGTTAGATGTTATATTACTTTAGCCTATGCCTGTGAGCTGTATGCCTTTATTCATTCTTTACCTTTTTAACTTCTTTATTTTGACATTCTTTATGTGTTAAATCAGGGGTATCCTTTCCGCGATTGACACCTCGGATCAGTTGCTGGTTGGGGTGAGTAATAATACATTATCGTGGAGCAGATGGCTTTTCTTAGCCTTTAGTTGCTTAATTCAGCACTAGTACTTGTGATAGCTGTTGTTCATATTTGCTATTCTCTTATATATATGCCAAAGGCCTTAAACTTTGAGCTTTTGAATTTAAATTAATAAAATTCATAACCCGTGATGTTTAACTCTTGTTTTTATTTAAACTTCTTAGCAACAAAACTATAGGAAGGAAATACAGCGAAATGTTTGTACACTTTAGCCCCAGAAGGCTGTCTGTTCCATGTTACATTGTACATTGACTAAATGGAAAGTTAAGAGGCAGTTGTAGTGTTCAAATTTTTTCTGTGATTGTTGATGAGTAAACTACATTTTCTAATCCATGTATGTGTCAAATAAATGTTAGTTTCTTTTTATCTTATTCGTTCTTTTTTTTTTCTTTTTCTTTTTCTTGGGCAACATAATCCAGCTACACACTTAACTGAGCTATATTTTTATGATGGATTGTGTCGGTTGATATTTGATGTTCATCTTGACATCTTGTACAAGTATGCCTACAACCTATGGAATTGGGACACCTTTGTGGAAACAATGTCAACATTTTTATTTATTGCTTTGTTTTCTTTGTCCTTTTGAGCAATGAATCTCACTTTTTGGACTACATTTCTTGGACTAAGACAGAGAGTGATGTGTGGGGCCCCATCTAATACATGGCCTCGTGCAGCACAGTAGGTTGGGTACATAAATTATTCCTTTAGACTCCATCTATAGTCCACATTAAATAGTTCACTGGGCATTTTTTTTAGCAATATGATTAAATGAAAGAAATCAATGTCAAAGAGTTATTTTACATAGCTGAATACCAGAGCTGCGATTAGGCATGTTGAATGGGGCATGTACCTTTCTTAATGCATATTCTGTCAAGCCTTGAGCAAAATGTTGCACAGACACTCACGCGACAGACATATTTCTGTTGTTAAATGGGGCGTACCTTTCTTAATGCATTATGTCAAGACTCGAGCAAAACGTATTAACATTTGTGACATTTTTGCAGATATTTTACTGGATAGGGTTTGGCTTCTTTTGCTTGGAGACACTTTTAAGCTTGTGGGTGCTTCAGGTTAGTGACACAGCTTTCTTCGCTTGAAGTTTTATCCACTCACAAGACAACTTTTTATGCATGCATACATACATGTCATGGAGATACCTTTTGTAGTTGGTCCTTGTAGGCCTTCAGTTTGGTGGACTGACGTATAATGTGGGGGAGACTGTGGCGTAGGAAGGCTTCGGTAGTATCAAACGAGTCAATCCTGCATTTCATGTGTAGGAAAGAATTGGAAGCTATTGTTGAAGATTTTACCAAATAAAAAAAGGAATTGTTTTCCGTCTTTTCTGCCCCCTTTCCCTTGAAGGATATTGGATTTTACTTAAAACATTTAGGTTGTGAGAGGAGTCCATTTATTTTATATAATCATAGTTCTAAGAAACGAAATTCTCCGAGTCCCGGTCATAGTCATTTATAGCTCTATCTTATTAGTCTAAGAAAGATGATGATGTTTATTTAATTCATTTGATCATTTGCTAGGTTTCTAATTTAAAATTTTGATCATACAAGTTTGTTGACCATTTTTTGCAATTAGTCCTCATTCAATACATCGAATTTGAAGCTGCCTCTAGTTGCCAACTCGCTAACACAGAAATTCTTATATTTCTCTTAAAAGAAAGTCGATTGCTCTCAGAAACAAAAAATTGGTCTGGTTGTTTTGAAAATTATATTCATTCACATAGAAACTCATATATTGCTCATCTAAATTCTTTGATTTTTGGTCTATGCAGAAAGTCTTCATGTACTTCAGAGGGCACAGGTGAAATGGCGGATGCTAGAAGCAAGTTCTCACTTCTTGAGCCAGCAATTTTTTCCTTCTCGACCTTTTACAAACAGATTGTGTTATAAACACTTGAGAGCCCCAAAATGTTGTTTTTTTATATATTTGCTTGTCCTTCTTACCCTGTGCAGAGATTAAATTTTCACTAGCTTGTTAGGTCTTTATGTGTGGATTCGCATTGAATTTTGTATCCTGTGGTCTCTGGGGTGTTGTTGAGCCAAACTGGAAATTCAGAAACCAAGGTTTATTTTGTTGTATCCTGTGTATGAAGAAAAGTTGCTTTTTTATTTTGCATGCTATGGTTTTCAATCAAGTGTCTGCGGCACATAGAAAAAGAATCTGTATGAAGAAAACTTCTTTTTGATTCCCCTTTCTGATTTGTTTAAAGATGAAAGAATCTGCTTGGCTTCAACCTTCATTAAAGTCCAAACACGGCTGTAACCAGGCACTAGCAGTGTCCTCGTTGTTATTGTTGTTGCCTTGCTCTTTCCCATCTTTAATCACAAAGCTGCAGGTGTGTTAAGAGGTTAGAAGCAGCTGTTTGGGTATCTGTAGTTGGTTTAAAGCAAACTCAGAAAGGGACAGCTGGGATACTTGAAACCTTGTAAACTCTTCTTGTAACCATCTTCAGCCACTGTTCCATCTGTTGTGTTGTTACCTTGGAGCCTCAGCTGAGTCTTGGGTTCATGCATTGCATTGTTGTTACATTCCCTAGGTTTCACTTAATATTTTTGAGTTGCATCTTATTCTCGTGATCCCTATACTTTGGTTGGCTTCGCTTTCAAAAATATCGAGATGTTCCTAATTCCCTTCTCATCTTATGATTCAGAGTTCATGTTTAAAGCTCGGCATCTGATTACGATTTTATGTCTCACAAAGAAAAAGAAAAGATTTGATAAATTGGGTAGACTGAATTATCTCACTGAGAAGCAGCAGCCAAAGATCCCACGACCTAGTTAGAAGCAGGAAGGATTTGCTTCAAGAATTCTAAGACTTGAACTATGTACCCCAACCTCATGATTCATCAACTCTCTCTCTCTCTCCACCCTTCACTGCCTCATCTGCAGCCAGCCACCCATGCCTCGCCACGCGGCAACCCATATCTAGACTCCTGTAATAACCACCAAGCTTTCCCTATGTCATCACAGCCATCACTCCAAATATCATCAGCACTGGAAAAGATAACCCAAATAAAAATATATTCTCAAACATTAACTTTAATACCCAAACTAACAATTACACAGATTACCCACAAGCCCTCAATAACCTCCCCATTTTTGTCCAAAACAATGGGCATCAGCAGACAAAAACCCTCGTTTAAAACTCATTAACAAGCTCCAACAAGCTAACAACAGTCTCTCAAAAACAGAGCAACAAAATACGAAAAAGGATAAAAAGGAAAAGAAAAAAAAAATAATAATAAAATTCAGTTATCCCTTGAAACCATCAAAAAGGTCCTCTCTCTCTCTCTCTCTCTCATGCCCTCCCTTCTAGACTCTCTTCTTCTTCTCAAAAACCTCAACCAAAAACCGAGGGGGAGGAGGAGGAGGAGGAGAAACAACAACAAAAATGGCAGTGTGCACAGTGTACACCACCCCCTCCCTCCACACCCAACCAACCTCGGCTTCAACCAGCAGAGGCATGTCATCTTCTACAGCACCAGCAGTGGAAGAAAGACGACAGCGACGACGGCGAGGAGAAGGAGCAGCTCCTTCTCGTGCTCGGCGGAGCAGCAGACGGTGGTGATAGGCCTGGCGGCCGACTCGGGCTGCGGGAAGAGCACGTTCATGAGGAGGCTGACGAGCGTGTTCGGGGGGGCGGCGGTGCCACCGAGAGGAGGGAACCCCGACTCCAACACGCTCATCAGCGACACCACCACCGTGATATGCCTGGACGACTACCATTCACTGGACAGGACTGGGAGGAAGGAGAAGGGGGTGACGGCCCTCGACCCGAGAGCCAACAACTTCGACCTCATGTACGAGCAGGTCAAGGCCCTCAAGGACGGGATCGCCGTCGACAAGCCCATTTACAACCATGTCAGCGGCCTTCTCGACCCGCCCGAGCACATCAAGCCACCCAAGATTCTGGTTATCGAGGGACTGCACCCCATGTGAGATTTTTAAACGCATTTTGAACCTGAATTGGCTGGTCTTTAGATTTGAATTTAAGGAACGATTTGTCTAGTTTTAATAGAGAACATCCAAATAAAGTCAGCAAGCAGTTTCTCAGTTGAAGTAAGATGCTCTCTCTCTCTCTCTCTCTCTCTCTCAGGTTCGATGCTCGCGTGAGGGATCTATTGGACTTCAGTATTTACTTGGACATCAGCAATGAGGTGAAGTTCGCGTGGAAGATTCAGGTCAGTGGACTAAAACCTATCTGATTCTTTTTTACATATTATGCAATCTTTCGCTTTCACTGCTCTGATCTTTAATCCTGTGAGCTGCAGAGAGATATGGCCGAGCGTGGGCACAGTCTTGAAAGCATTAAAGCCAGCATTGAGGCTCGAAAGCCTGATTTTGATGCTTACATTGGTATCGTTCTTTGTTGCCGTGTCTTTAGATTGTTGTGAGCCAGATTCACTTGACTGATCACAATTTCTTGCGCACTGGCAGACCCACAGAAGCAGTACGCCGATGCAGTGATTGAAGTCCTGCCGACCCAGTTGATCCCAGACGACGACGAAGGGAAGGTGTTGAGGGTCAAGTTGATAATGAAAGAAGGAGTGAAGTACTTCAGCCCGGTGTACCTCTTCGACGAAGGCTCCACAATCTCATGGATACCTTGTGGGAGGAAGCTGACCTGCTCGTACCCAGGGATCAAATTCGCGTATGGCCCAGACTCTTACTACTCAAATGAGGTGAGGAACTCTGATATCAATTGTTCCTCGATCGAGTCTGCTTTCCAAGCTGATTTCCTTTCCTCGGTTGTGTTAGGTTTCGGTGTTGGAGATGGACGGGCAGTTCGACAGATTAGACGAGCTGATATACGTGGAGAGCCATTTGAGCAACATCTCGACCAAGTTCTACGGCGAGGTGACACAGCAGATGCTTAAGCATTCAGACTTTCCTGGCAGCAACAACGGGACCGGTCTTTTCCAGACCATCATCGGTCTGAAGATACGAGATTTGTATGAGCAGATAGTTGCAGAGAGGGCAGGGACTCCTGCGGAGGCGGCCAAGGTCTAAGACTCCGCGTCTATGGAGTTTATTCGAATTTTATCACTTCCAGGTTCGCCTCATTGCTGTGTGTATGGTTCTAGCAAATTGGAATTGTAAGATAGGAGAAGGGGAAAAAATTGATGTTACAAACAAACTCCCATTATATTGCCAGCATGGGAGAATTTAAATCCCCTATCTTTAAGTGTATGTGTATGTAAGTGTATTCTCTCTCTTTCCCTCTCTTTCTCCGTTGCCATTTCTGTAGATGCCAAACAGATACCACATTCCTTTGTCAATATAAGAAATGGGTTCCTCTCCAATTCAGTTGTGATGTTGGTGTTCATATGTGTGTCTCTCTCTCTCTGGACAGATTATATATAAATATATATATAGAGAGACACACACATAGAGAGAGTTAAACTTGACTACTTTCGGAAGTATCAAGAATGTACTTCCACTTTAATTTAATTGATACACCACCCATATATAAGATCCAAATCATTGGGTGTGATATACTAATTATAAACTACTTAGAAATAAAATTTCATATATTTTCATCAAAATGACTAAAACATCGATATTTTTGAGACCTAAAACTGCTTAATTTTGAGACCAATTTGATGAACGGGTAAATGATAACGAAAATCTGTGAAATTTTATTCCTAACTAGTTTATAGTTAGTAGATCACATCCAACGGTTTGGATCTTGCATATGAGTGGTGTATCAACTAAATCAAAGTGGAAGTACATTCTTGATACTTCCGAAAGTTGCCCACCTTAACTAACTCTCTCTCTGAATGTATGTATGTCTGTGTGTGTATAGAGAGAGAGAGAGAGAGAGAGTATATATAGAGAGAGACTTGTGTCATTTTAAAAAGATTTGAGGCTGAATCCTTTCCACTCAAATACTAACATCTGACATTCGAATATAAGATTCACTTTGTTGAAGTTGATATATATTATTTCAAATATCTATAAACTAAAAATCAAGTGTTTTGAATACTTTTTGCCCATGCATCAAGTAAGAGAAAAACGGACGGCCTAAATAGTGAGTTTGTTAGTTTAACGGTGTAGAATATTTGAAACATAACAAAAATTGGTTTATTAATCAAATGATTGGATTGAGAATTTGTATGTCTAAAGACATAGATATAACCAACTCACTACTTTCGACCGTCTATTTTGCGCCGCTTGATGGAGGGGCAAAACGTATTCAAAACACTTAATTTTTGGTTTATAAATACTTGAAATAATATAGGTCAACTTTAACGGAGTGGATCTTGTATTTGAATGTCAGATGGTTGTATTTGAGTTGGAAGGATTCGAGTTCAAATCCTTTTGGAAGGCCACAACTATGTGTGTGTGTGTGAAACTATTCCGGTGAGTGTCGTTCTCACCGAGCGCGTGTGCGAACTCCACAACCGGCCACCCTGTGGATGATCAGAACCGTTTATCTTGACCGACATATTCTAATTAGGTTACCAATGAAAATTCACGCGATTCCGAATCTTTTTACCCATGCATCAAATGACATTTTTATTCTACAGAGAATATAACATATGTTTTGTAACCAGTTAATGATGAGTAAAAAAAGTTCAAAATTATGTGATTTTTTATTGCTAGCCTAATCAGAGTATGTAGATGAACGGTTTAGATCATCCACATGGTGCCTCACCGTAGAGTACGCACGAAGGTTCTCAGCGTGGAGTTCTCACTAGAACATTTTCCTATATATGTATTTATATATGTGTGTGTTATATATGCGTGTGTCTGTATGTGTAGACATAGACTTGTGCCATTCAGGAAGGATTCAAGACTGAATTTTCCCCACTTAAATACAACCTACGGCATCTGAATGCAAGATCCATTTCGTTGAAGTTGATTTACATTATTTCAAGTAATGAAAAATCAAAAATCATGTATTTTGAATACTTTTTACCATTCATTAAGTAGACACAAAATAGACGGATGAAATAGTGAGTAGGCTCAATCTAACAAAAAATGATGCGTGAGGGTTTTTAAGTGTTTAGATCGTGATGAAATGATTGGATCGAGAATTTGAAATCTAGTTTTTGCTTCAGAGTGAGGGGGACAAGAGAAGGAGAAGAAGACTAAAAGCACCACAAGATAATTCATGGCTACTAAGCAGCTATGATTAGGAAATCTATGGTTCAAGGGTTTCTGGTGCAATCCTTCTTCCTCATATTGTATTTATAGGCACGACAAATGGAAAAAGAAAAAAAAAAAAAAAAAACACTTGGTGCATGCAATCATCTCCATCAGTGTGAAGTAAAACAGTAGAAGCTTTCTAGTTGAACTTATTCAGTTGAGTTAGGCCTATCACAGGGATAACTCCCTCTAATTAGGCAATCACAAGCTTCAACATGGTTTTTCTCTATCAAATTCAGTTTCTAAATGTACTCCTAGTGAGTAGCAAAATCACAAGTTTTCTCATTATTCTCTATCAAGTCAAATTGGTTTGCCCTTAGAAAAGGTGAAAAAGAAAAGAGAGAATAGCAAAAAAAAACACGCGCTGAAGATTTTTGAAATAAAACTATATGGATTGCCTCCCAAATAGCAAGGGAGGCAAGGGAATATTCATAAAATGACATTGTTTCAAGATAAGTGGGGATGCTAAGTTGCACATAAGTATATAAACAAGAATTAAAATCAAAATTCACACTTGATTGTCATGCCAGATAGATGGTAACTGATAATTTGTAGAAGGGTAAATTTATGTTTTACTAAGTAATTACATAGTTAAATACAAGGTGAAAAGGAAAAATAAAAAACTATATAAGATTAGATTCAATGTACCACATATCCACATGCATATATACATATATGTTAACACCCCCTCAAACTCACGGTGGATCAAACACTGAGAGTTTGAATAAGATTGCGCGAAACTGATGAGATGTCGGCGCCTTAGTGAATAAATCAGCTGAGTTCTGGAAGGAACATAAGAAAGAGCGATTCTGCGTTTCTCATATTCCTGTCGAGTAATATGACAATCGACCTCATTATGCTTTGGGCGATCATGAAAGACAAGATTGGAGGCGATAACAATGGTATCTTGTTATCACAATGCATGAGAACATGAGTAATGACGAAAACACCCATATCACACAGGAGGACGCGTAACAATTGAAACTCTAAGGCAGTATGAGTCATAGTGTAGCGCCCCGAACTCACGGATACGGAGACGCTTGTGCGACTTACATATGCAGGGCGATAGTACCATCACGTATGTACGTTAAGTATCAGTACAATAGAGGGGTTAGAGTACGAAAGTACGTGGTAATATACATTCGAACATAAAAGTACAAGTACTCAGTCATCTCCGACTGTGACATAATATTACATAAGTATTACATCACCAGAAACGCAAAAGTAGGTTATACAAGGTATAAAAGATGAAAACTCACGAGCTGAAAGGGAGAATCTCGCGAGCAGGGCAAGACGAAAGGATACTAAGGCAGATTCGCTTGCTCCTCGAGGAAGGTCCGGTCCTCAGCTGAAGGGTCCACCTCGATCCAAACTTCAAGATCTGAACATGCAAGGCCAGAGTTGTCAGAAAGCAACCCAATGAGTGCAAAAAGAAACAAAGTGGCAAGCATAGGCAATAGCATATGTACCGGATCAAGTGTTATGTACTCAAATTATGCAAGCATAGAATAACCACAATAAATAGTATAATATGGAAACAACATTAAAAATTCAGGTAGTATGAAGTCAAATTATCAAGTTATTATTAAGACTCGTCCAATTTGTATGTTTCGGTATATGTCCCATACCATATACCTCAACATACAAGTCGAGCGAGATTGGTTATTGAAAACTGATGGAGATCGATGAACCATGTTTAGAATTGATCCCGTGCATGCCCGGGACAATGGTCCAGGAGTATCCGGTACTGAGCTGAAATGTACAGCGCCACGACTTACTATACGCCCGTAGGACTTAGTATACGCCTGAACAGGAATAGGGTGTCACGACTACCCAAAGTAATAGATCCAGGGGATTACGGCACATCCTACAGGAGGACAGGAGAATAGGGGTGCCAGTACACCCCCACGGAAACATCTGGTGGCCTCCAGGTAGAATCCCAAGTATTAGTTGTACAACATTTGTGAGACCATCATAATCACGAAAGCTATATCGGTACCCATCAGTTTTTCCCATTCCGGTATAAGTTAAGTACTTTATTATAGATTATCTAGTGATAATGTCCACAGTATGTTCACAGTGATCCAATATCCATGATTATCCAATTACGGGGATCAACGAGAGTATAATATCAGGAGTATAATATCAGAAGTCTCCTTATTTCAGGGGTTCAAATATACATGAGTTCAAGAGTACCAGATGGCAGTATTATAATTATCATGTCAAGTCCATGTAAAAGTGATAATTTTGAATAAGCAATATAGGTGTCAGGTGTAATAGTATCCAGTCAGGTGTCACGGTATCAGGTCAAGGGTATCAGTACCAAGTGATAACATGTGCCAAGTATCAAGTGATAACATGTTAATTGTCAAGTGTCGGGTATCAGGTGTCAAGTGTCAGTGTCAGGTAAGTTGAATACAAAGCCACAAGATCATATGTCAACTCGCATAACAATGCATCACATATTAAAAGCTAGAATAGCAATTATTAGGCATGTAACGATGGTAACAAGACCTTCACATAACAATATATCATGCAATAAACGCTAAAGTAGCAATCATTAAGTATGAAATGATGATAACAAAGCACTCGCCTAACCAACGGTCGAGGCTTAGTGACGAACTCCGGTCGGGGAGAGATTCAACGGGCTAACACGGCGATTGACACGTAACACCGAAAGGAAAATTTGGGAGTCCACGAACCCTACGCACATGCACACAGAAAGAGAAGAGAGGAGATCTAGAGAGAGAATAGAGAGGGAAAATAAAGAGAGCTAGAGAGAGATGTGGGAAAGTGAGAGAGAGAGAGAGTTGCTGGAAATGGAAAAAGGGTAAAAAGGGAATAAAAAAGGGTAAAAGAAAAGGGAAAGAAAGGAAGAAAGAAAGGAAAGAAGAAAGAAGAGAAGAGAGGAAGGGGAAGTGGGGGGTTGCAGCCTACTTGCTGGCCGCCGCCGGCCAGGGAGGCAACGCGCGACCTGGGCCCGGGGAGGAAGGAGGAGGTGAAGGGTTTGGGTGTTGTTGTGGTTGTTGTGGTGGTTGTTGTTGTGAAGATGAAGGTGGTGGTGATTGTTAAAGATGGGGTTGGTGGTGGTGTTGGGAGTTAGAGGAGGAGGAGCAGATGGTGTTTGGGTGGTGGGAGTAGAGGAATTGGTGGTGAATTTTGGAGAAGAAAATGAAGTTGGAGTGATGGGTTTTGAGGAAATTGGAGAAGATGGAATAGTAATTGAAGAGAAGGGAAGTGGAGAAGAGAAGAGATGAGCTTGGGGGGAGTGGCGCTGGCCAGGGGAGGGGGACGGCGATGCTCAGGTTGCTGGCGGTGGCGGTCAAGTAGGAGCAAGAGAGAGGGTATTGGTGGGGGAGATGAAGGAGGAATGAAAAAATGAGGAGGAAAGAAAGAAAGAAAAAGAAAGAAAAGAGAAGGAGAGGGAGAGGGAATGTGGTGTACGGTGGATATGGGGGGCTGGGTGGTTGTCGTCGGCAGAGTATGGGGGAGGACAGGAGCAGGTGAAGGAGGAAGAAAAGAAAAAGAAAAAGAAAAGAAAAGAAGAACAAAGAAGAAAAGAAAAGAAAAGAAAAAGAAAAACAAGAAAAAAGAAAGAAAAGAAAAAGAAAAAGAAAAAGAAAAAGAAGAAAAAGAAAAGGAAATTGGAAAAATTATGTAATTAAATGTATTAGTAAATAATTAAATTAATAAGATAAAATGGAAGTATTAAGTAGAGGAGTGAAGAAGGAAAAAGTAAGAAAAGAAAAGAAAGAAAAATAATATTATTATTTAAATTGGGTAAAATTTGACTGTTTCATAAACATTCCTAAACATTCTCAAAAATAAAAAAAATATTATTTTAAGATGTTTGGTGAAACCAGATTCGAGAAATTCAATCTAATTTTAAATTAAAAATCTTGGAATCTTCTGGCGATGCCGGTCGACATCAAAACCGGTCAAATTTCGATAAATTCAGAAAATCTCAAAAATAAATTTAGATAGAAAATGAGATTCTAAGAAGTAATGTGAAAGCTATTTCTAAAAATTCAACTCCGTTTGAAAACTAAAATCCGAGAATCGGTCATCGATACCGATCAACACCGGTTTTGAAGATTTTGCAAAATAATCTTGAAAATTTTCATAAAATCATAAAAATCTAAAATGTTGGAAAACAATATCTGAAACTAAAATCGGTCGAATCAGACTACTAAAAAGGTCAAATTCAGGTAGTATACAGGTATCGGGTTCCTAGTTTAGACCAGGGCTGACTCTAGATCTGAGAATCCAAATCCGTTACCAAATAATATAAACAATCACAACCCAAAAACAAATACGAGAAGAAAATTGAAACAATACGAAAAAAATCGGGACACGTATCTAGGTACGTATCCCAAGAATAGGGTGCTACACATAACACGATATTCAGCTTCGGTGCTTGAGCGAGACAACATCCTGACGCTTGTTACACCAAGAAATTAGGGAGGAGCCCAGAAATATACAGGAGACTGTGGTGGAGCAGCGTGTGTCAGGATCATCAGCTCCTCCGACATCAGAATAGGCCTGAAGAGAAAGTTACGAATTAGAATTATACAGCAATAATCGAGAAATGGTGCTTTGGAGATGACGAAGCACACGAAGTAACACTGCATAATTGAGCTGAGGTGGAAGCACTGACAAACTGACTAAGTACATAAACAACCTGAGAAATATATGGGTGAGTAGTAGAAAGATAGATGAGAGAACCCACAAGCTCTCTGTATCGCATAGGTTACGATAATGGAGTACCATCATCGCGTCTGAGTTTAAGATGAAGTTCCATAAGTGTGAAAACTGAAGAGGTTGTAGTAGCAACAGCACGATCACTCAAGGTAGCACGATCAAGAAGATCAGCAATGTACTTCTATTGAGATAGAAGATAGCCACGAGAAGAGTAAGCACCCTCAATGCCAAGATAGCGAAGGAAGCCCAAATCATTCATTTCAAACTCAGACGGAAGACGTCGCTTTAGAGATGCAATAGAGGCAGGATCACTCCCGGCAATAACCATGTTATAAACATATAAAATGAGAAGTACAATACCCTGAGGAGTGGAGTGTTGGAACATCGCATAATCAGTCATGCTCTGTGTATATCCAATAGAGAGGAGAGATTGACGAAAACGCTCAAACCAAGCGCGAGGCGCCTCTTTCAGACCATAAAGAGCCCCTCGAAGTCTGCATTCATACCCAGGTAGAGCAGTAACACCGGGAGGAGGCTACATATAAACAATCTCAGATTGATCACCATTCAGAAAGGTATTTTTAACATCCATCTGGTAGATTGGTCACTGACAGGTAGTAACAAGAGCAAGAAAAGTGCAGATAGAGGTCATTTTAGCCACATGAGCAAAATTCTCCTCATAATCGATTCATACTCTTGTGTGAATCCTCAAGCAAGATGAGCCTTGTACTGTTCAATAGAACCATCAGATTTAGTCTTAATTTTATATATCCATTTGCAGCTTACTGGATTTGCACTGGGTGGCACGGGAACAAGGTCCCAAGTATGAGTACGTTGAAATGCCGCTAGTTCCTCATTCATTGCATGTTGCCATTCTGGAGATTTTACAGCCTCAAAATAAGACTTAGGTTCCTGTAGAGAATGAAAGGCAGAGACAAATGATGAAAACTCAGGAGAATATGTTGTGTTAGTAGATGCACAATACCGGGCAGAAGGGTGACGGTCGCGTGGTGGATTTTGGCGTGGAGGCTGATCACCCGGGGAAGTCGGAGCAGTCACAAGTAACGGAGGAATCAATAGTAGTAACATCCACAGACGAGGGGAAAGACTTATTGAGTGAAACGGGTAGTGGAAGGGTAGAAGTGGGTATATACGTAGGAACGGGAAGGGTGGATGACTCTGTAGATGTGGTGGTGCCTAGAAAGGAGAGATCCTGGATGCGAGGAGAGTGATGGTAAGGAATATTTTCAAAGAATGACACATGTCAGGGAATGCGAAGTCATTTGGTAGTAGGATCATAACATTCATATCCTTTGTGAGCAGAGCTATACCAGAGAAAAATGCATTTGCTGATTTTAGAAGACAATTTATCCCGCTCATGAGAAGGACAAAGCAAACACATCTAAAGGTACGAATAAGAGAATAATCAAAGGATTGTCCATGCAAGCGAGAGTATGGGGACATATCAGCAGTAACAAAGAAAGGGGTGATGTTATTGAGTAAAGCTGCAGTTAACACAGCTTCTGCCTAATAACATTTGGGGAACAGACGCAGAAAGCAAAAGTGACCCTGTTACCTCAAGAAAATGTCTAAGTTCTCGCTCAGCAACCCTATTTTGTTGATGTATGTGAGGACAAGATTACTAATGAATAGTGTCATGTGATTTTAATTAATTATTCATAGAAAAGGAAAGATATTTCCGACTCTATCAGATCGTGATATGAATCATGTTTGTGAAATCAACGCAAATTTGTAATAGTTCAGATCGATTTCTCATAAGATAAACCCATATATATATCTAGAATAGTCATCAACAAAACAAACATAATAATTGTATACAGAAAGAGATAAGATGGGTGCAGGATCTCAAATATCAGAGTGAACTAACTTAAAAACTTCTGAAGACATGTGATTACTGGTAGGAAAAGGCATAGTAGTTTGTTTTGCAAAACGACAAATTTCACAATTATTTGAGTTAGAAAACTGAAAATTTCCCAACATATCAGAATCAGACAAAGTTTTTAATGTAGAACTAAATAAATGGCCCAACTGTCGATGCCATAGGTCAGAGGTGACTGAGAGACTCACAGCGGAATGTGGTGAGAAGAAAGATGTAGATATTCCAACTGATACAAGCCGTTGACCTTACATCCTGTCCCAATCTTCCAGCCGGGTGATCCTGGACAATACAAGAAGTGGGTGTAAATAAAAATATTACAATTACAATCAATTATTTTGCCGATAGTAATTGCATAGTAAATTTAGGAATGTAGAAAACAAATGAAAAGATGAGTCTACCCAATGGGTCAGAAGTGGGAGTGATGTTACCAGATTGGGTGGCTCCAAGGGGTGCATCATTAACAATGTATATTTAAGTGGAATCAGAAGAGAGAGAACAATGTTTAAGGACAGAATGATCAAAAGTCAAATGGTGAGTGGCACCATAGTCAAATATCCAGGGAGTAGGTCCTCCAAAAGTGGCAGACATAACAGTGAAATCAGAAGGCAAAGATGCTCCAGTAATACCCAGATTCTGTGTAAAAGATGAGGCAATTTGTGAGAGTTGATCAGATGAGAGATCTTGCTGAGGACTACGGAGCCAGTGCAGGTGCAGGCACAATAACTGAGGACCTGGGAACAAATGTACCTTAGAGCCTCTCTCATTTAGGGCAGGTGGAAATCATGTGGCCGGGCTGTTTGCAATACCGACATAGAACCTGCTGAGTCTGATTTAAGGACCGACGAATCTGTTGTTCTCAGTTTACTGGTCCACGAGACAGTGGCCCACGATTCAGGGGGCCACGAAAAGCAGAAAGATGATACGGAGCTGCAATAGAAGTGGGCGAGGAGGCGGACTGAACTGAAGCATATGATGATGATAACATCCGGAGACGTGTGTCCTCAAAAGTGAACTCAGCCACTGCTTCAGTGAGACTACGCAGCAGATGACGATGAAGAATACTACTGCGTTGTGCCTCAAACTCATTTCGTAGTCGCATCGTAAAGTGGAATAGATTCCAATGATCTCTCTATTTTTGGAACTCTAGAGCGAAGACAGACATGGAATCTGAAAAGAGAATTTTCATGGTTTGCAGTTCCTCTCAATATCCTGAAAGCAGCGAGTAAAAGTCCTAAATGGAGTGATCCTCCTGCTTGGTCTCCTGAAGAGCTTGGCACAGTTGATACTTCCAAGCAGAACCAATCTGTACGAACATACAGCTTAGGGCCAACCACTGCTCCCTGGATGAGGTCGAACAACGGATAGATAGTCGAATGGGAATGGAAACCAACCTTATAATATACGTCATTATTTGCTCGTCAGTACGAACCCACTGATCCCGAGAAGTGCTGATGTGATGCTAGACCGAGAACCCGATATAGAGACATCTGAAGGAGGAGTGGAAGTGATGATAGAGGTATCGACAGCTAAAGGGCACTTGAAGGTGCCCTGAACATAATCCCAGACTCCAAAAGCATGAAGATTATACTGCATCGTGAGAGCCTATGCAGTATAATTTCAGCGCCTTCGAGTTGGACATCGAGAACAAGAAAGTTAAATAATCCTTTCTTATTCGTCACGGGCGCATGTGGAGATGGAACGAGAGGTGGCACGATCTGGGCGGTGTGGATTGAGAGGATCTGAGATGGCACGATCAGAGAGGGACGATACGATGAGGATTGAGAGGGCACGATCTAGGCGATCTGGGAGCGGGTGCTCTGGACGGATCTAGGCGCGCGAGGATTGAGAGGATCTGGATGACGTGCAGAACTTGGACAAGATCTGAGCATCGAGAAGGATCAATAAGCAGCGAGGAGGAGGCGTGAATGTGGGTGTGTGAGGAGAGGATTACGGTCTGGGCTTGGCAGGAGAGGATCGCGTTGGCAAGGGCAAATTTGAATGTGCAAGGACTCGGCCTTGGTTAGAGATCGGAGAGGAGGACGGGGAGGACGCGCAAAGACTCGGCGTTGGCTGAGGCAGAGGAGGATGTGTGAGGAGGAGAGGAGGAGACGGCTAGGTTAGGATGGCTCTGATACCATGATAATATGGAGAAGATGAATTTTTGTATATGTTTCACCAAGTAATTACATAGTAATATACAAGGCGGAAATGGAAAATAAAGAAACTATACAAGACCAGATTCAATGTATCACATGTCGCACATGCATATATACATATATGATACAAAGCCAGATTCAATGTACCACATGTCTCACATGCATATGTACATATATGTTAACAATAACAAAAATCAAATAGATATTTTGGAAGTTACTATCCATAAGAAGTCCCAAAGCTATTTAAAGGAAAGGAAATAATGGAATCTAAACAATAATTATGATTAGAAAACCAGAACACAAATAACAAAAGAAAGTTACAGACTTGGATTCATCCCGATCATTGCCCTAACCAGTTTCCTGTGAAAATCCATTCATTTTATGACCGATTTATGAGCCTCATCTGCATTGACAAGTAAATCCACAGTGATCTTCAAATCTTTACTTTGGATTTTCACTCAACTCCTCAATGAACAAACACATTACTGTGGATGTTCTTTGGATTTTAAGAAGAACAAAGAGTAGATGAACCGCAAAACCATTTGGACGTCTTGTTGATAAGAAGGGGAAGAACACAGATCTCATAACAAAAAACTATGAAACGAAACTATGGAACCAAAAGATTGATTCAAACACCAACTTTCTTTAATTTATTTTCTAAAAACAAAAAACAAAAAAAAAACACTATTTAATTCGCCGCTGCTTTGAATCAGCAAACAGAACAGATGCAGCCACAACCAAAAGTGTGCAGTCTACGAGCAATGTAATTCTATGAGCAAATCTAGCCCCGGGAATGCTCTTTTCTGTTGCTTGAAACAAATCTAGGTTGAAAACTTGTTCCATAGGGGCAACTAACCGTATCAGTTAGCTGCTACTCGCAAGACCTCACTATATATATTAATAAGCTGATATTAAAAATTATAAATGTTGTTAGCCTTCACCCAGCTGCAAACAGAGAATAAAAGAAGAAGAAAGAAAGAAAAAAGTGACAGAAAAACCTTGCCCTAGCAGAGAACTCGATGTATTGGCTCCAATTGTATAATAAATATTACCCTTAGCTTATTGATTGCATAGAAAGAAAATAATTTAACTAATGGAAATGAAAAAGTAAGTTAAACTACCAAACAAAAACCATTTTCACTTTGAGCAGGTAATACTTTTCGTTAGAACACTTTAAAAGGCTCCCTACTGACACGAGTCACACTAATCCAATATAAACATTACCATGGTTGAGGTGTATATAGAGTTCATGGATATTGATACAACATGATACATCGATTGCAATTTATATGAAAAAGTGTATTTTGTTGCATACATAAATCCATGACTAGATCATGCACCAAGAGTTCAACATAAGGATAAAGGGCTGAACATGAAAAGCAATGAGGTGAAGCTGTTTCCCCAATACCACAACAACAACATATACCAAGTGAATGAAGATAGATGAAACAAACTAAGCCGAATGAAAGGAAAGAAGCCCCAAATCTCAATGTGATTGCTGAGTGATCAATTGGTGTGGAGATGTTGAGAGTGGAGAATTACCAATGGAAGCATGCAACATTACATAGTAGGACTCATCTGCTGGCAAAATCGACATGCTGCAAATTAGACACAGGTCAGCGTAGCCATTTGACATGACAAGCAAGACACGCCAGCATTCTACAATTAGACACAACAGACAAATGCTGGGTGCATTAAAGAAGATGTGCTGCTGGTTTAGAGAAAATCTTGATGCAATCAGGAGGCAGGACATTACAGAAGCCGGTTGAGATAAAGAGGTCCTAAATAAGGAGAGTCGAATGCAAAGGTCGAAAAAGTGTAATAGCACTGAAATGCAATAAAATTCAATTCAACCAAGCAGAGATGTTAGAAACGACCAATCACATGGCTGACTAAATTCAAAACCAGGCATCAATAAATGCCAAGTTGAGAAGACATTTTCTCCCCTTCTGTTTCTTAAGCGAAAAATCCAGAGAAATACCTGAAGAAGCACAAAAGAGAACATGACCCAAAAGGCAAAAGTAAACTTAGCAAGTTGTCCAATACATAACAAGCCATGCAATTATCCAACATAGAGCTATTAGTCTGTCTCTATTGTATATTGAAAATAGCATAACCGCAAATAAGATGCATATAGGTAAACAAAGAAACTGAAAATTCAAAACCAAAGGAAGTACAGGTTAAGTTTCCTAATGAAAGTAACTGACCTGGCATCTGCTTGAAGAAGGAATTAAAGAGCTTCATGTACCATTGCCTTGGAAGTAAGAAGTGCCATTTTCAGCAAGCTTATTGGCAATTTGGTGTGCTTCTCTGTATAAATGAGAAGTTGTGTGAACGAAGAAGAAAGAAAGAAGCGAGAGAATTCCATTGAATAACATATTCCTGGACTTGGAAATCTTATTCTATAAAGATAAGTGAAAAAAAGTTCAGAGAATTTGTTAGAGATACCTGAGAGATTTTTTTTTTGGACCTGCACATATGCATTTTCCTTTGAAATGTAAAAATCCGGCTCCAGCAGCCTCTGCTTTGCTAGCTCCTTCAAGATTCAATTTCAGATAAGAAGCAAGTGTGGTAACACGATGAACTTCTGTAAAATTTGTAACTGAGGTCTCTATTGCTTCAATTCCAATGTTCTTGAGTTGATTATGATCCTCCTTGATAAGTTATCTGAATTTGTATTTGCTCAGATTGAGCTGCTCAAGAATTTCCAACAAACAGGAAGAGAAATTGACTTGTGGGCCATTCCTTTCTGCGGAGTGCTGATCCCTTTGATCATGGATTTCAAAATGGCATTGTTTCTTACTTTCCAGATCAAACAAAATGAGTAACAGATGGATCCATAGTTGAGGAACCATAACATGCAAGACTAGGATTCAGAAGCACAAATGTTAGTCGAAAGTAATAGGTATATATGACTAAATCTAAAACAAAGAGAAGAGTCACGACAAGATAGAAAATCACCAAATTATACGACATCAGACGCACAAACACACATGCCAAATCACAGCAGCACAAATCTTAGTGCAATCTACTATACATGTATGACTAAAAATTAAAACCAAAAAAAATAAAAAGAGAGCCAAGACAACACAGAGAATAACCAAAGTGTTTGGTGAATATAAGTAGTCAATGGATCTCTTAGTGATGCATTCTCATGTTGAAGCAGATTAAATCTGCTTCTTAAATTGATGTTATAACTGAAAATGAAATCAGAAAGTACTAAGCATAGCATAATGGGTAGCAGTAATAACATGGTTAGACAATATACATCAAAGAGTCATAATTGCCAGGCCACCATTATTCCTGACATCTAGCCCCAATGGCGTACACTTGTTTCTCAGATTTTAGTCGCATAATACTATTAGAATTGCATCATATGAGAAAATAGGTAATAACTTGAAGAAAAGACCTAGCAAGGAGTTAATCAGTACTGTGAACCCTTCTTTTGCTACCTAATTGTGACAAACTTGTTAGTACCATGCCTAGCCCAGTGATCCTTCAAGTCCACTGCATATGAAAGGTCACGACCTTCATTAGCAAGTCTCTGCAGAAGCTTCCCATATGCACTGATACTCATTTTCCTTCCAGCCAAGCGTGCACCTGGCCTCGTGGAGCTCATTGGAAGAGGATACTCTGAAATGCTTGTGGTGCAACAGGATGATTGCCAGCCACCGGCTCCCCACCTATAGCACTGGCGAGTCATGCCGGTACATGAGCACACTGGTGCAGGTACACCTGAAAAGTCTAGTATTGTTCCCTCAGAAGTATCATCTTGATTCCTCTTCTCCCGTTTCCCTGTGGACACAGAAGGTCCTTTTTTCTTTCGTGGCAACGAAGGATGCTTCTTTGGTTCTTTAGGCCTTAGTGCCTTGGTGGCAATGTGATTAGTTGGTTGCT
Source organism: Agave tequilana (assembly GCA_038442645.1). Taxonomy (NCBI): domain Eukaryota; kingdom Viridiplantae; phylum Streptophyta; class Magnoliopsida; order Asparagales; family Asparagaceae; genus Agave; species Agave tequilana. Next base: position 80,554 of record JAVJIF010007837.1, read on the forward strand.
GATTTCTGACCTTAGCAGGCTTAGCCTCATTCTCTCCATTCTTCCTTGTACTTCCAAGCACAGCTTCCTCATCTTGACGTGCCGGGTCCTTTGTGGGGACATGAAACTTCTCTGTGGAAACCAAGTGAACTCCATTGACGAGGCTTCAGCTTCAGGTTCATCAATCAGTCTACTTCTATTAGAATATGCACTCATCTTGAGATAACATGCCTGATATCCAGAAGCATTGCCTTCAGGAACTGAAGTACCTAATGCCGGTTCTAACACCGAATCAGAATGCCCAGAATGATGTGAAAACTCCCAATTTCTCGCACCGAATCTACCCTTTCCTTCCATACTACCAATATACATAGAAATCAGAATGCCGATGCCCAAGTTTCTCTTCCTTTTAGTCCATGGCAGAAACTAAATCCATCCATAGTTGATGACTCAAACCAGTGCTAAGATCCTCAGCGCAAAGTAAGAAAAAGTCATCTGTAGAAATGGTGAGAGCACACAAATTACCCCTCACACGATGCAAAAAGTTTTGAAATAGGAAGCATGCTGCAGATTGCAGATCAAACTCAATCTAAGCAAGATGACTCAAACCAAACAGCCCATGAGTCATGACTGTTTTTCTTTTTAGTTCTTCCAGTAGCCAGGAATAATTAGACACTAGATTTGAAAAGGGGGAAAAAATCCATCACTTCCATTAACGAAGCAAACACACCGAACGAAATCACTAGACGAAGAAATGGGGAAACTGATGAGGGCATACAAAAGAATCCTGCAGCATATAAAAGAGAAAAACAAATAAATAAAATATGTAACCGAATTCAAAGTACTCAGATGACAAGAGGATCAAGCCAAGAGAATAAAGGTAGGCACAAACTAATTTCACAGTAACAAAACTATCTAACAACAAATACCCATCAAATGAAACAGACCCATCATTAGAAACACCATGAACTGAACAAAAATCATGCAGCCATGAAAATATAACAACAAAAAAGGGGAAATAACACAATCTCAGTTGAGGAAAAGAGAGACACTTACAGAAAAATTTTCTGTTGGAAGCTGTTCTTCTTCAGTTTCCATCTTACATTTCTTTTTTCTGAAAATTTAAGTGATATTAATTTCAGGACCAGAGAGGACTGGGGGGGTGAGAAGAGAGCAAGAGGAGATGGGCACTTCTTTTATGGGCACTGCACCGATACCATGGAAAGACCAGTTGAATTGATGAGAGAGAGAGAGAGAGAGTATTCAGGAATCAGGAGACAGCTCACTGTCACAGGATTCAAAACTAGCCCAGCTTTCTCCAATAATTACCCACTCTACCTCCTTGTTGTAAGTCGACGTGTCTGGGATCACTTGATGCACTCCTTGAATTTTAACCTTCCGCAGTTTCCACCGCAGGTTAACTTGTTTTGGTCATCTTAGAGATACATTTCTATTATTAAGGGGAAAATGGTGCTTTGGGATTTATCAGTTGCGGACACTTTATGGGGGAATTTGAAGGGAATAATAATAAACTACTTTTCATGTTTGTTCTAAGTTCATTTCTTACTGGAGTAATCTCATTTACTATGCTTTTTGCACCTGGGGGATTGAACACAGCTCTGATACTATTTGTAAAGACTTGAGGCATCATTCTAAAAGACTAGGATATTAGGTTGAATTGCTCAAATCCTTATATATCAAAAACCATCCCCATGTCTAGCCGATGTGGGACTATTTGTTCGTATAATCCCAACACAGTTACGACTGCTGAGGATTCTGATGACCTATCGGAGAACATGATGGATAGGAGGGCGTGATACCGACCCTGATATCTAGTACGCCTTGTCACCAGGGGTCCTGATTTTGGTTGCTCCGGAGTTTTCTGTTGCTTTTTTCTAGTTGTGCTGGTTACTTTGGCATTCGGTGTAACGGTCCCAGTATTCTACAATCCTCAATTTACATAACATTCATTTAAATCGACCGATTATTAAAATCATTTCCAATTTCTTAAAAATTTCAGCAGCACCTCCCTTGTAATTACTGGTCGGATATGATATCAAATACAAATATGATATTTTCGGCTAATATCAGCCTACTTATTCTCAATCCAATCATATAACTGAACTCAAAAGTCATCCAGGCAATTATGAAAATGTTTCGGCTTGACATCGCCTACTTATGGAGATCATATAACCGAACTTAAAAGTCATCCAGGCAATCATGAAAATGTTTCGGCTTGACATCACCTACTTATGGAGAAACATAATAACATAAGTTTTAGAGTACTCCTCTCGGCATTCATAGTAATTCAGAAATGATAAATTTTCAACTTGTCATGATCATCATATTGATAATACACTTCTTGATATCACAACCCAATAAAAGATATCTCAAACGTCAACTTGAAATGAAATTACTACAACAATTCTCTACATATATATCTACAAGATTAACCATCTATCCCATGACCCACATGTATCATTAACAAGCACAATTGTTTTAGAAGTACAAAGATTGGATTATTCAGAATGAACCCCGCGCAGCATAACCCTGACACCTGCCTCCAAGCAACCTGCAATATACTAGTCTGTGGGGGGTGAGCTCGACAGCTCAGTGAGTAAGGTAGAAATAAATCAGAAAATGATAATATATCAATAAGAAGTATGAATATTCAAGTAATAAGAAAAATCTGAAACAATAAGAAGACAAAGAATCAGAGGCATCCCTGTTGGCCCGGAGGCTTTCCTCTCTAGTTTTGATGATGAATAACTCATGTAGTTATGTTTACTAATAATCTTGTGATTTTAGTTTCAGATCATATAACAAGATATTAGTTGGTGATTGCTTCAAAAAGAGGAGTTTGGAAGCCTTCACTTGGTGATTCCCGAGCCCGAGCGTCAAGATCATTCATAGCCATGCTCGTTGGATCACGGAGTTTGGACCGAGTCGGCTTGAAGATGAAGATCGTCAAGAAGACTTAGGTATCCTAGAGTTTAGTGTGTTTTAAATCCTTTTGTAAAGATTAGATAGTTGATATGCTCAAGTGCACCACACACATTTTATGTTTTGGATTTGGTTTTCATGAATAGATTGATCAAAACAAGTTTACTTTTTTTTATGTATATTAGATGTGCTCTATATACATATATGCTTACATGACTTATACAAACTTAGTTTGACATACCTATTCATGTAGTTTTATATTTTGGTATTTTTAACAAAACATTATTTTGAAATTAAAGACAAAAACCATGATATATATATATATATATATATATATATATATATATATATATATATATATATATATATATATATATATATATATATATGTTTCATGTATATTGGACTTATGTCCATATGCAACATGCTTCAATGTGTTTAAATATCTTATTTTTGTATTTCAATATGTTTTTGGAAAAATCAGTTTTCCTATTGAAAAATCCAAGTTTGATAAAATACAGTTTTTGATTTTTGGTAAAAATGATAAGACACAAAAATAGTCTAAATTGCTTGATATTTGAGTTGAAATTTTTATCACATGTTTATATATCAATGCAAAATGTTAAAACTATTTTTGGGAGTTTTAGAAGAGATAAAAGAATTTTTAAAATTATTTTTACCCCAGTTTCTGACCCAGAATATTGGCTGCCAGGCGCTGGCGGTCGACCGAGACGGTCGACCGTGTTCCAGGGCCGGTCGACCGTTCGGTCGACCGACATGCACAGTCTTGTGCACGTCGGCCAGGCAATGGGCCGGTCGATTGGGCGGTCGACCGGACCAGAGAGCTTTGCTCTCTGTATCTGGGCGGTCGACCGAGCGGTCGACCGGGTTTCCCCAACGGTCATGTTTATGACCGTTGGCAGTCGACCGACCGGTCGACCGCAAGCCTGTCAGGCTGACAGATCAGCCTAACGGCTAGTTTTCTGTTTGGCCTATATAAACCCCATTTCTTTGGGATTTTGGCTAAGATTTTCAGAGCTAATTTTTCCCCATTCTCTGGTTTTAAAAACAAGTTTTCAAAAGAGTTTAAATAGCAAAAAGATTCATTTTATTTGTTTTAAGTGTTTTGTTATTTTCAAAGAAAATAGGTTTTTGAGAAATTGGTTTATTGTTCTTCATTTCAATATCTAGTTGATATTTTCCCAAGAGTATTTCTTTGATCAAAACACTTTGTTTTTTCACACTTGAGCTTATCTTCTATCCTTTTCTATAGGATCTTTTGTTTAGTGGAAAAGAGATTGTTTGAGGTTGTTGAAGCCTCCAAGTTGTAAACACCCTTGCTTTTGTTGTATCCCTCTTTAGTAGAGGTTGATCGGGTGATTGGTTTGCTCCCTCTTTGGTAGAGGTTGAGATTGTTGGTTTGCTCCCTCTAGTGAGAGGTGGAGTTTGGTTTGTATCCCTCTTCGGTAGAGGTGATTTGTGGTTGTTTGGCTACGGGCCTACCCCTCGGTTGTGAGGCAGTATTTGAGAGAGAAGTTCGGTACTCCTATTGTTGTAACAAATCCTCCTCGGCGGAGGTTCCCTCGGTGGGAGATAGTGAATTGGAAATCCTTCTCGGTAAAGGCGGGGACGTAGAGGTAGGGGCTCGAACCTCGGAACATATCTTTGTGTTTGCGTTTGATCCATTGTCTCTTAACCCTCTCTCTTTACTTGTGCAAAGCATCATTCATTCATTCATATCTTATTGCTTGCATTTGTGCCTTGCATTATTTCATATTATTCATCTTTATATGCTTGACTTGCTTGTGTGTGCCTCACTTATACTTAACCACAAGAGCTTCATATAGCACCTCAACCCTTATCTAGGGGAATCAAGAGGAGTTAGTCCAGAGCCCTTCACGGGAAATTCGGGTACAGTTGTTGGTTGTATTAAGTGTGTTGTAAAATAGTTTTTAGCTTCCGCATTTAGTTTCTAGATTAGCCATATCACCTATTCACCCCTCTCTAGGTGATTTCAATCCATGGTTTAATAATCAAGGCCCCGGTCTCTAAAATTTCTGGGGACGATCAGACTCTTATGATCGTACTTCCCAATTCCTTTCTTAGATTTTCATCTTTCCGTGTGATAAGATTTATGAGTTACATAAAAACAAATTTTTACTTAGTTATTTAAACTCGTCTTATGTGTACATAGTGGTATTACTCACGTGTCTTGTATTTCACGCTATAATATACCAACCACTATAGTTATGCCATAAACCTAGTTTATGCATTCAGATAATACATACATCACAAACCATACTTGTATACATATAATCATATCATACTTCTCATAATATAATATCGCATCACACTTCAAATAATGCATGGATAAACCTGTACACTTTCACATAATATACAATATTTTATTTCAGTCAGCTAAATCTGTATTCTGATGTATTCATTATCACATACGATAACACATCCAATATACTCCTAGTGTCACACACACATATATATCACACATAGCCATTCATTCTCAATCATTTGTAAAGATGCAAATATATGTATATCATAGCACCGTCTTCGCACTCCGCCGTACAATACGGGTCCCTTCCTCCCAATATATGATATATACCCCATCTTCCCCTCCTCCAGTGCCATACCGGTCCCTTCCTCCAGATATATGTATATAGCATCGTCTTCGCACTCCGCCCGTGCAATACGGGTCCCTTCCTCCAGATATATGTATATAGCACCGTTTTCGCACTCCACCCGTGCAATGCGGGTCCCTTCCTCCATAACACAATATATAAATATAATACGCACAATATCAGCACATTCAATTTCATAAGATTCATATATCATACACATCATTTCATATATAAAAGCAATCATACTCTCAATTAGTGTTTACTCGTTAGATTGTATTCTTACAGGAATATTCACACAAATTGCTTAATCAAAACATGTCACCCATGTATATTATGTACATAAATCAAGTGATATATACCCATCATATTCATATCAATCATAATGATTTCTATTCAGTAATATACATGTCAATGCTCTTGTACACCATATTCCAAAATTCTATATTAAATGCAACACTTGTTACAAAAGACGTGTTCAATTCTATGCCTTCCTTACCGTCCCTTTCATGATGAATATGAATTAAATATTGGTTCAGTGTCTAATACTCCCAAGACTATCCACGTTTAGTGTAAGTATCAATTTACCGCAATAGACACTCTTTTGACCATAAGGTGATGAAACTATCCCTTTTTTCTTATAACATTGTATATGTGTATATATAATATGTGTACTTTCTATGTGATGCTCTAAATAGATTTTGAATAGAAGAATGACCATGTTCACAAGGTTTTACATATACATAATAACCATAGATAGGAACATATGTATATATGTCGAATACCCATATTTCCCACTTTCAAAATTTTCTTTTACGGGATTTTTAAATATCCATTGTTACACCCACCTAATTTGGTCATCATCTCAGATAATCAGTTTATCCCCTTTAACTAGAATAATTTGAAACGTCACAATTACTGTTTAACCCATGGCGTATTGCAAGACATTATACTCAATAAAAGAAAGGGGACTTAATTAAGAATTGATAAGATGTAATACTTATGATTGAAAGTAATCATTTCAAGTATGTCTTAATTTTAGTTACATTATGGGAGATCCTATCTGTATGCAAAAGTATTACTTACTCAAAGAGTCTGGCTAGACGGATGGGTAGGTTGAGATTATAAGGAGAAAAGAAAGTCTCATACATGCTTGTTAATTGAAATATAACTTTCTTTGATTTAACGTACCATTTAATAAGACCTAACAATCCGTTATTACTTAAATTCCTTTGATACGATGTAACTAGTGTGGCCGCAACCAAGATTATATATATCTATAATAACTATTCTCACTTTTTCATGAATTGAGTTGGAACTGTTTGGATTCCCGCTAATACCGATCTTGATACTACTGATCCTATCATTCTGATTTCTCAAATTTTGATATCACACCAAGAAAATCTTTCTTTTCAACTAATGCTCATGCATATCTTATTAGTTACATAGTATTCACCTTTCATCATAAATTTCATGTTCACTCATCTATCAGTCTACCGTCAACATAATTTAGTGTTGACTGTTAACTTGTCCAATTATCAGTTAGTTAAAATTGATAGGACTATCCTCTTCACCAGTAACTTTTGGCGTTTTAGAAATTCCACTGACTATATACCAATAAATATTTTATTCATAGTCCTGTTTACTAGGCCACAGAAGGGATTATGTGTTAGGGGAAAATATATCTTTTGGAGTTCATAACATAATAATTCCATATTTTCAGTAAGGCTAAAGCAAATTTGAGTCTGAGGACAATTGCCAACACACCGAGTGTATATGCAACACCGATTGATGAGACATTATTATAAAGGGTCAATACTTCAATAATTAGTTAGGATATACCCGCGTTCATGACATGTGCTACTGGAAGAAATATATTTAGTTCTAGGCTCAGCACAACATGCCTATATATAAAATTTCAATGAATTTCATATAGATCCCACCTAAATATAAATTCATCGGATCTGGCCTTCCTAACAATCGAAGGTATTTTTATCGTAACACCTATTTTGATATAAGAATAAGACACAGAGACTTCCATTAGAAATTAAACTTACTAATCTTTCTAACGATATATTACATGACCAGTTTAATTTGCATGAACAGCCCTGATAAACAGAAAATCTTCTACTCATTCAAAATTCTGCAACTCGGTACCTTCGACTAGTTTGTCATGTTTCAGCGATAATTCCCAGCACAGACCTTTAATTAGGACATCGCAAGAGCCGTTGGAAAGTAGACTCGATTTGCTTTCCAATGGTATATTACATGACGTATTTCATTTTAAATATCCTTACAAAAGAAACCCCAGATTGCATGTTTCAGATCTGGAAAGACTTTAACAGCTTTGTATTACTATTTCAAAAGTGCTTCGAACTAAACAAATTCTCAACTTTTCCTTTTATTTCTTCACCTAAATTAAATCATAAGTAAGTTGTGAACTTAAGTATTTAAAATTTTGATCATGAGCAATTTCATAAAAACATTCATAATTCTAATGCCATTTAATTTACTATTATCCTCTCTTTAAACCACCTCCAATTTCATAGTTTAACCCATATCAAAAATTTTCTTTTTATCTCATTAACATCACAAAAATCAGATTTTGATTTGGTTTCATAGTTATTAAGAGAGAATGGCAAGAGGCTCAACCATTACAAGTGTGAGAAGCTTCAAGAATCTCAATCTACATCAATGATTAGGAGGGGTTTATAAACTTGATCTCACCTATAAGTCTCATAAGGATTTGATTCAATTTAAGAAGGGACAACATTGCTCAAGAATTAATCTCACCTATCACCCAAATGAAAGTTTCATCACCCTTAAAGTAAGATTGAGATTGAAATTTTAAGGTTTAAGATCTAAACTTAAATCTGAAAATTTATGTACTCCCTCACCACATGATATGCCCTACAATACAACATTTACATCTATCAATTATATGCAATTAGATTAACTCATAATCTCAAGATCAAACTTACACCACTACATACTTTAATAAGTCATGAAATTTCAAGAAAAATTTGCATGAATAGCTCAAGAAAAATCCACTCAAATGAAGAGATCAAGATCTGGGGATTTCAAAAGATGAAAATTTGAGAAATGAGAAAAGAAGGAGGAAACTCACTCACCTTCACCTCCAAACTCCGACCCCGCACCTGGCCGGCCGCCGCCTGGCCTGCGCTCGCGGATCTGGGCCCAAGGGGAGAGATGGAAGAGGAGAAGAGAAGAAAAAGAAAGGGAGAAAAATAGATAGAGAGGAATAGAGAGGAGGTTGGATCTTTGGTTTCTAGGGTTTCTTTTTCCATAGAGGAATCCTCTCTAGGAAGAGGATGAAGAGATGAATTCTCCCTTAACTCTTTTAAGATTCATACCCTCAAAATTTTACAAGTTTACCACCCCTTTCATCCATGTGTCCAATCCCCCAAAACAAGAAGATCGAGGCCCTTGATCTCTCCTCCCATGCACACCTACTCCCTCCACTAACAAAATATATATAAAATTGTCATGGTTGTATTTTTTTGATAAATACATATATTTCAAGTATAATACTAGTATTTCTACACATTGAAGTACTAGTTACATAAAAATTATGGTGTAGGTATATTCATACATACCACTTAACATTCCCAAAATTATTGAAATTCATTACACATTCAATTAACATAATAACTCGAGATTTATATTATTAAATCAGGGTTTAATAATGCGGGTGGTACATTTGGGATTCCGATTTGGCTGTTGATGTAACTTTTCCTTTTGTGATTATACTTTTTGTTTTTCCTCTCTTTTGGTATCTGTGTATGCTTTTGAGATTTTTTGCTGGGAGAGATTGTGCTTCTTTTCTGATGTATTTTAGGGATTTTCTCATTAAAAAGTTTTTAATGAAGCGCGGGAAACCTTACGGGTTCATCAGTTTTTCTATAATAAAAAAACAATCAGAAAAAACTCCTGCTAAATGTTGCCATATACTAAAAAATAATTAGGAGTTAGTCGGTAATCATCATTTGGGTATTTTTAGAAAATATTATGCAATTGTATTCCTAGTTGTTAGAGAGTTTTTGGTGATTTTAGTTCTGACTATATGTTGAATTTCGTGAAACATGATCCTTCTCATCTTTGCTTCTTTAGAAAACCCAAGAACCCTAATCTTAATTGTCCATTATATTTTGTAAAAGATGTGATTTAACCGCGTCTTTTATTAATTGGTCTTCTTATTTTATATGGAGAATTATCACTATTCATTAAGCAGTGGACAATAATATGATGATGTTTTGGCCCATCCAATTAAAATAGAAAGACGAGAAGATCTATATACAAAATTAATAACTCTTGTTAAACACCTGATTTTGTAACTCTCGATAGATTCCCGAGTACACGTACTCAGAACATCTAGGTCTACCTAAAAAGTCTCTAAAACTACATTTCTAACGTTCCACCAAGTTTTGGTAGCGGTGGCAGACGGGTCGCGACCCGTCAGACCCGACCCGACCTGATCCGGAGTTAGCAGGTCTGAGTTTGAGCTAATTGGGCTTGGGTCGTAATCGGGTCGACCCATCTGACCCGATTATTAAATGGGTCGGGTCGACCCGAACCCGCCAGACCTGTTCTCTTTCCTCCTCGGCCTCCTCCCCTCCGATCTCCTCTACCGTCGCCACCGCCTCCTCCCCTTCACCTAAATTAAATTGTCAAAAAATATGTGTGAGCCCAATTTCGAACCTGTGACATCTAACGTATGAGTTTAGTGTGATGACCAACCATATCACCAAACAATTTAGTAATATAATGTAAAAAAATTGTATTTAAGGCTTAATAATCGGGTCAAATGGGTCGGGTCGGGTCGACCCGATTAAGTCTGGGTCGGGTCTGGGTCTGAATTTTTGACCGTATAATAATCGGGTCGGGTCGACCCGACCCGATTATTATACGGGTCGAGCAATAATTGGGTCGGGTCGGGTAAATTGCCATCCCTAAGTTTTGGAATTGTTCATTTCCTCCTCTCTATTCTAAATCTTACGTCTTGCTAATTTTATTTCAATCATAACAACCAATCGAGACTTAATTCCTAAATCTTGTGGGTTCGCTTTATGTGTGTGAGCGACACACACATACAATAAGAGGACCAATCACGCATTGACACGTGGATTGATCCTCTTATAATATGTTATGTGTGTCGGCCTCACACACATATTATAAGAGATTATAAGAGTTTCAATCCACGTGTCAATACGTAATTGGTTCTCTTATTATATGTGTGTGTGACTCACACATATGAACCGAATCCAACTCTTGTTTACACTTCACCCCAAAACTCATAACTCTCAACTAAAGGGTTGGTAGGTATATTAAAGAGTACTATTATTACCTTATTCCAAATAGAGACCCAGCGTTCAGAATTATGACTGGCCACAGGTGACGTGACGTTGGCACTACACTAGAGTCTCTAGAAAGAAAATTCCATTTTAAAAAAGGTGAGGAGAGAAACAATGGGAAAATATGGAAAAAGATTGCTTGTAATCAAGAATTTTTTATTTTTAACCATGGACTTTTTGTCTTTTTTTTGTTTTTTTTTCTCTAATTGCACTTTTGTGCAACATGGAATGGACTGAGCTATTAGCTTGAGACTTGATTCACTAGGTAAGAAAATAAACAGGGTTTGATAGCCTCAGAGTTGCTTGGGTTCGGTTTGGTTTTGGATTTTCTATATCTGTAATCGGACCCGTATAAACATCGGGTCCAAACCAAACTCTATCCATGAGGTATCGGGTTTGGGTTCAGGTCAGGGTTAGGTTTAGGGTTGGGGTTGGGGTTTTAATGCCCATCGGTTTTTGGATTCGGGTTTACAAAAGATGAAATTGTATCGTACTCAATGTTCATCGAGTTCAGATCAGACTCAGTTCTAAGGCGGTTTTGATCAGATATTACAAGAAATAAATATGATTATGTACAAAGATCAAAGAGTATATGTTAAAGAGCTGAAACATGTTGTTATATGTAAAAGTAAAATTGAAGTGTTTGTATGAAAAATTATAAACCTAAAAAATAATTTACACTCAATATAAAATATAGAAATTATATTTCACTTATTTATAAGTCTGGGGCATGCTCCGGATCGGGGTTGATTCTTTTAAATCCATACCCTACCTATTATAGTTTCGGGTTAAGTACGAGTTGGGCTCTGGGCCGGTTGTAACACCCCGAATACATGATTAGATACGTATTCTGATTTTTTGATCATATTTTTTGATTTAGTTTTTATATTTATTTTTATTTTATGATTATTTGTGTGATTGTTTTGCATTGGATCCGGATTCGTGGACTCGGAGTCAAGCCTAGTCTAAACCGGGGACCCGATCCTAATATATCGCTCGATTTGGTCTTTCCGATAGTCAGATTTGACCGGTTTCAGTTTCAAATATCGTTTTCCAATATTTTATATTTTTCATGATTTTCTGAAATTTTTCAGAATTAATTTGCAAAATCAGTATCGATTGGTATCGCTGACCGATTCCCAGATTCTTAGTTTCCAAATGGAGTTGAATTTTTAGAAACGGTTTTCATATTACTTTTTAAAATCTCATTTTCTATCTAAATACATTTTTTGAGATTTTTCTGAATTTATCAAAATTTGACTGATTTTGGTGTCGACCGAAATCGCCGGAATATTTCAGAATTTTTAATTTGAAAATCAGATTGAATTTCTCAAATCCGATTTCACCATACATTTTAAAATAATATTTTCTATTTTTGAGAATTTTTTGAAGCGTTTCTGAAACAATCGATTTTACCCGCATTAAAATAATATTTTCTTTTTTCTTTTTCTTTTCCCTTTCTTTCTCCCCTACCTACTCCCGTCCTCCCCATACCCTACCAATAGCTGCAATAGCAGCCCATTTCCCCCCATCTCCACCATTCTCTCCCTCTCCCTCTCCCTCCTATTTAATTTTTTTCATTTCTTTTTTTCTTTCTTCCCATTCTCTCCATCTCTCTCTCTCTCTCTCTCTGCCTCCCCCCTCCCCCCTCCCTCCCTCCCACCAAGTCCTCCTTCCTCCCCTTGACCGTTGGCCAACATCAGCACCACCGCGGCGCCATCCTCCGTCCATCTCCTCCACCAAGCCACCCACATCATCTCCCTCTCCAACTCCATCTCCAACAACAACAACTACTACACCAACTTTCATATCACCATTTTCACCATCATCATCTTCTTTCTTCTCTTCCTCCATGGCCAGCCACCACCACCACCACCTAGGGCCAGCACTTTCCCCTAAGCTCCCCTCTCTTCTCCTCTACCTCTTTCCTCTTCAATTAACATCTCCTCTTCTCTAATTTTCACCAAAACTCATTACCACCATTTCTTTCTTCTTCTTCTTCAATTCACAATCAATCCACCTCCTCCTCCACTTCCAATACCTCAACCACTATCTCCTCCTCCTCCTCTAACTCCTAACACCATCACCTTCAACCAACAACACCACCACAACAACCACCATCTCCAACAACCACCAACAACAACCAAACAACAACTCTCTAAACCCCACTCCACCTCCTCCACCCTAGGGGCGCCGCCGGCCACTTCGGCGGCGGCGGCTGGGGCAGCCGGCGGCGGCGCCGCCCAGGCGGCTGGCGGTGGCCAGAGCCACCGGCCACCACCCCCTTCTCCCCCTTCTATTCTTTCTTTCCTTTCTTTCTTTCTTTTCTTTCTTCTTTCTTTCTTTTCCTTCTTTCCTCTTTTACCTCCTTTTCCCTCAAACTCTCTCCTTTCCCCTCTACATTTTCCAGCCAACCCCTCTCTCTTCTCTTTTCTACAACACACACACACTCTCTCTCTTAGCCTCCTTCTCTCTCTAGCTAATTCTTCTTTCTCTCCTCTCTCGTTCTCTCTCTAATATATATGTATATATAAATTATATATTTTTTGTATGGATTAGTAGCGTGTCGTGTTTATGGTGTTCCGGTATTTTACGTAATTTTTTGGTGATTTTAGGCGAGTAATTTTCTTGTGTTACTTCATGCTTTGCTATCATCGTTTCATACCTAGTGATTACTATTTTAACGTCTATTACATGATATATTGATATGTGAATGTCTTGTTATCATTGTTACATGCCTAATAATTGTTATCATACTTTTTAATATATGATATGTTATACGAGTTGATATATGATATGCGAGTGATTTTCTAAAATTAACATGTATATGAATACCTGTTGGCCGTTATTATAATTCATTTAACTGGTGTTATACTTGCATGGATATGCCTAGATATGCTCCCGCTTCGCTCAGTTTCGCATAACTAATTAAAAGATTAATTTAATGTTGTTATAGATATGGTTGTGAAGAGTTTGAAATGTTTAACTATATTGTCTCCTGTTCCATGTTATATGACCGGATGATTACCTGACATATGATATTGTAACTCTATATTTAACTCACCCGATAACATGTTAATTACCTGACACTGATATGTTATACTTGACACCTGATCCCTAACACTTGATATCTGACACCGATACTTGACATGTTATCACTTAACACCTGATACCTAACCTGATATATGACACTTGTCAATTGACATACTATCACTTACTTGACATGCTTTCACATGGCACAAGTACACTTGACCTGATGTTGTGACACCTGACTGGATACTATTATATCTGCCACCTGTATTACATTATATCTTCATGATTATCACTTTTACGGGAACTTGGCATGATTATTATACTGATACCAGACCTTTGGTACCCCTGAACTCTTGTGCTCCTGAACTCCTGTGCTCCTGAACTCCTGTATTCCTGAACCCCTGTAACAGGAAGACTCCTGATATTATTCTCCTGATGTCATACTCCTGTTAATCCCCGTAATTGACTAATCATGGATGTTGGATTACTGTGTATTCACTGTGGACCTTATCTTTGGACAATATATATAATAAAGTACTCAACTTATACTGGGTGGGAAAAACTGATGGATACCGATATGATGTCATATTTATATTGGTGGATATATCTGAAGTGTCGTGTGGGCGCGTAATGATAAGTCCCTAGAAGCAGTAGCCTGATATTTGAAGTGTCGTGTGGGGCGCGTAATGATAAGTCCTCGGAAGCAGTAGCCTGAACTACTGAGCCGTAGTCTCGGGCAGAGACGGGACCCACTATAAATATGAGCCATCAGATTTATCAGTTTCCAAGCAATAACTCGTCTTATTCATAAGTGGATGTATGTGTACCGGTAACACATACCTAAGCATATGGATCAAATGAATAACATAAGAATATAACAACCAAACAATAATAATATTAGAAACGTGTGATATTTGGTCTCTCCTTTGTTCGGGTCCTGATACTCACATATCAAACCCGAGTGAGTCTACTACAGTGCGAACTCTAGTATGGACTATCAGTGATGTGAGGCACTGGTAGGGAGGCGATTGAAATATCAAACGATATTGATTATTATTATTGAATAACTTATAATGCAATACCTTTATATTCTCCGGTTATAGTGATGAATCATTTAATTAGGTGTTATGCTCTGAGTTGACACCCTATTTTATGACATAAGATTTCTGTAATACAATGATTACTCTAAATACACTCTAGTTCTGTTACTCTGAGAGCAATCCAAGTTGTATGAACTCAGGTGATGGCGACATGGGATATGTGGCATATAGAGGGTTTTCTTGTTTGGATTATCCCCTTAACGTATCCATCTCGTGAAACCATAATATGAGCTTGTACAACTAATTTTTTTATACTTGTATTTATCGCATGTTCATTTGTACTTAAGCTCTCGACACGTTTTCTATTCATGTTTTTCGATTCAGATTTATCGATATACATGTATTTACTTGATTTCGGATTTACTATTGTTTTTTTAATTTTCTTTATGTTACTTGTCATTACTTGTATCTGTATGCCTGAACCACATCACTTGATCATGCACATGTGTGACTGCCTGAGCACGCCAACTTGCTTTATCATATGTGCACGCCGGATTGCTTTCTGACAATTCTGGATCCTCATATCCAGATCCTAGAGTTTAGATCGTGACGGCCTTGCTGTACCTGATCAGAGTGGCGCAGCAGAAGCGTGGATTAGCGGTTGCCTGTCCGGACCCTCTTTCTTTCAGCCTCCTCTTGATCGGCTCGCGAGATTCTCATCTTACTACTCGTTAGTACTTTCCCGTATTTCATAATGTACATCTTACTTTTGCGCTTCTAGGTGATCTTATATTCTTGATTTATTGTATCATGCTCTATGATAACTGTGTACTTGTGTTATTATTGCTGAAATGTATATTTTTGTGCTTTCGTACTCTAATTCTTGCATGTACTGATGCTTAGCATATATACGTGAGGGTATTTCCGTCTTGCGTATATACATCGCAGTAACGTCTCCTTACCCGTGAGATCGGGGCGTTAACCGGTTTTATTTGATCCATACCTGACCCAAAATTTCTATCGGGTAAGAATTTCAAGCCATATCATGCCCATATATTTGAGATCGGTTCAGTCCAGTTCGCGACTTGATCGGGACCAAGTAATCAAGTAAAATCCTCAGCCCTAGTGATAACAACCTGTAAAGAGTAACAAAGGGGTTCGGATAGTGCCTCTTGGCAATGAATGGTCCACTTTTAAAACATATTATTTATTTAATTTACAAACTGTTATGATTAGTTTTGGGCGAAAAGTGACGTGAGTATCAGGCAAAGATAGTACGGTAATTGGCAAAGATAGTACGGTAATAGTTATTTTTAGAATGAATCTCAATCATTTAGATTTTTTTTTTTTTTTTTTTTTTGAATGATTGTAATTTAAGAAGTAAATAAGGGATGTGATGCCTAAGATTTTAGCAGTTCATAATTTTTTAGTCAATGATATGTTAAATTTAAGATATGTTCAGAGTGATATTAATATGTATATAATATGAAAACTTTCATCATTTAAATCCTCTACAGATTCATTGATATATTATTTGACAATATAATTAATTTCAATAAATTATATTATTTCTTTTGTTTATATATATTTTTATTATGTTTTATCATCAAGAGTTCTATAGCTTAGTGGTGAGTCTTTTGAGAGAGAGAGAGAGAGAGAGAGAGAGAGATCTATTGTCTATATAAAGCAAGGCAACTTTCCAAATAAAATATATCATCATTCTTTCTTTCTCTTCATCTTTCTGTTTGGTACACAGAGATCTAAGTAATTCTGACCGCGAAGCACAGGATCGAATAATAAGTAGTGGGTTATTGTATCCTGACAACAAATCACATTGTCCCCATTGCATCAGAGTGAGAGCGAATATTACTTTAAAGACAACGTTAAACATGTCTCAACTCGTTAACTTGTTATTTTTCTATCATTGTTTTCCTAATTTGCTCCAACATTCATCACATATTCTACACAAATTTGTGAATGAGATCAAATCTACCCACAATGATCATTCAGTCCTTTACATGAGTGAATGAACATACATGAGCTCCTGAGAGCCCAGAACCAACCATATCTACTAGTAATACGATCATATACAACATGAATTTCATAGTTCTTTACATATTGTGTGCGCATTTGAATTTTCGGCCTTTTTCAGCAACAATACAAATTAATTTTCCGAGGTCTTCAACTCATACTTCCATTCTGTCACAATCTTTTGCAGCTTATCTTCCAAGCTGCAGTTACGTCCTCAAACCGATAACAAGAAGTGTCGAAAGTTTCAGCTAACCAACAATCAACATCAAGCTTTGCCTCACTGCCGGCACAGAGCAAAGCAGGGAACCAAAAATTCCTGTCAGAGCATAAGCAATGGCACAAAAGGGAAGGGCCTCAGGTTCCTTCGCTGACAGTGCTGCTGTCCCGAGTCCATGGGCACTGATATGAACATCACGATGATGAGGTGTTAAGCCCGTGTGCAAGGTAGAGCTATGTTGGAGTCTTTAAGAACTAGTCCTACTGATGCTAAGTCGGGAAAAAGTTTCAGCAAGTAACAGAAAGCATATCAATAATGAATTTCCTCCAAATCACGTCTTATTAAATGAAAAACGTATCAAAACAACCGTTCCTGTGATTATGGAGCGCCAATGAAATCAAAATTATTCACATTCTTCAAGAAATGTAATATTGCAATACGTTTTCTGGTATGCATATGCAGATATGTTATAAGCTGGAGTCAGTTGCTTATCTGAAATATCTGCAAATTTTATAGTTCCATAAAAACATTCTCTTACATTCAGAAAAAATTTGGAGACATACCTAGAAGCAGTTGCTATTCCTCTAGCAATTGGGTCATTTAATCGAAGTTTATCCATCACTGCTTGCACAAAATTTGCTCCCACAAGGCCAGTTAGAACAACCACAGCAGCAGTAAGAGATGTATTTGCGCCTAAATCACATAAAAAGAGCAAAGCGTGATCAATGTATGTATGGTTAATTTGAAAAAAAAAAAATCACATGGTTTTCTAACTTCTTGAGTTATATATTATCCGTGTTAAGAAACAAAAGCTTTACTCGTTAAGTACGGAAACTTACCTTCAAAAAATGACACAATGCTTAGGGCTAGTGCCACTGTTATACATCTTGGCAAGATCGATATGGTTAAGGTTGGCTCCAGCCCAACGACACGGCCTATGATAGCAGTTGAGTACAGAGAGAATATGGTTGCAATAATCACTGATGAGAAAATCTCTGCCGCGTGCCTCTTGACAAGCTAATAGCCAAGAACAGATGATGTTTAGCCATGATAATTCAGAGTTTGCAAGTCCTACAGGAAAATCTCGATATGAAATAAGTTCCACTTTGTATAAAAGATTTTAGAAGAAAATAATGTACATTTTCACAGATATAGCTCAAAAACATCTCAAGTGGAAGACATAGAAAATGCGAAAACTACGATTATATACCTTTCTTTGTTTGAACATTGAAAAGGCAAATGAAATTATAACGGACCCCAAAAAACCCATAAGAATATCACCAGCTCCTGGATTTGATGAAACCTTGGTAAGGTAGGAACCTGCAAACAGACATTTTGTTACTTACTGTACGCCTAAATTAAAAAACGATGACAAGTCCACATCTATTCAGCAAGCTCTGAAGAAGGTAAGAAACCCACACATAGATGCTGTGAAAATACAAGAGCAACAACATCAAGAAGGAAGTCTTTTATCCCAAATTTCAGCGGTAGGCTAAATGGATCTTTTTCTTCCATTCAGTTCTGCTAAATGTCATCTATTCTGTTACATGAAGACACGAATGCTGCGAGAGCCACTAAGGCTTGGCTCAGTGGTGTAAAAGGGCTGGGTTGGAAAATGGAGGTTCCAGGTTCAAGACCGGGCTATGGCCTTTGTTCAAAAAAATAGAAAAAAATGTTGGGAGAATGGTGCATAAAACTTCTCTCTTTATTTCTTGATTTTTGATCATACTAGAAGTTGTGGACAAATCCAGAATTCTTCAACAACTTAAAATGGTGTAAACTAGTAAACCCTTGTCAATGCTAATGGACTTTCTGGGAGAAGGGCCATACACTAGATCTGCTAGATATTTTGCTCAGGATTACATTTCTTTACCTCCTTAAATACTTCTCAGTTCTCTGATAATTATATATAGGGTAACAACTTTTTAGAGCAGCAGTCTCAATATGTATAAGTTCAAGGAAATACCTCTAAAGTGGTAGGTAACGAGTAAAGGAGGATTTTAAGCTGATGAGGAATATAAGACATTCTTGTTGGACAGCCATATGACAAAAAAAACAAAACAAAAAAACAAAACTGTACTCCTATGTACTTTTAGCTTCTAGGTTCATATTTATCTTATATAGTGTGCATTCAACCATTTATATTGCCCTAGTAATATAAGTATTCAAATTAATTTGGTATTGTTCTCATCCCAATTAAAGGAAAAAAATTGAGGTTGCTTGCGTACACTGTACAGTCAGATTTCTCCAGTTATCAAAGTAATAGATTCAAGATGAGGCAGGACAGCTTATGCCTATGGTTTCAACTATCGGTCAACTCTTACATATATTGACAAATATCTTATCAGATTTTGAGGAAGCTGATATGATACTAACCTTATAGTATCAGCTGATATCGGGGCTTATAATGTAAATATGACTGATATTGTCGATATTGAGGCTCGATATCAACACACTGTTAAGCATGGACACGAACACATGATAAGAATACAACACAACACAGACATAACGAAATAGAAAATCATTAAAATGTAAGACATGGGGTCTTGATGACATGACTATATATAAATATGTAACAAAATAAAATATATATCAAAAGCCATAGTGATTAGAATGTGTTTTACTAAAAGTAATGAAAACAAAATATAATCTAAATGATTTACATCTAAAGCTTATAACAAAATAAACCAAAAAAACAAATCTAAAATAAATCTAATTAATGTCTTTCTTAGTTATGAGGCGTTTAGATTCAACTAGTATAGTATTTGCTTATGTCAAAGACCTTCTTTTTTATATTTGTTTAAGTGGCATTTGTCTCCAAGGTGTCTGGCATATAATCTTCAGATCCTATTCAGGCTAACACGGAACAGACACATGATTTTATAGCTTTTTAAGATCCAACACGGCTTTGGAGTGTCCTATACATATCATGCGAGTATCTTGCAAGCATCAATGTGCGTCTGACACGTGTCCAACACGGACACCGCACTCACTTTGGAGTGTTCATGCTTTTTTGTTAGTAATATTGATCTAAAAAACATGAGCTGATACCGATACTGATACCAAGATTTTAAACCATGCTTATAACCAAACCACTGGGGAAGTAAAATATCCATAACACAGAAATAAAACAATTTCATGCACCTTCCAAAAGATTCAAGGTGTTATAGGCAGAATGGCCCATTTGGATAAGAATTTTAGTAATATGAAAAAAGGATATCAAAATCATGGAAAAGGGCTTATAAACCTAGAACAGCATCCAGTCCAGACCGTGAAAAATACCCATATGCTAGTGCTGCTAGGTCTGCAGACAATGCACAGCAGATAATTGGATGGAATACTTTCTTAATGCCCGATGGTAACCTGAAGAAAGAAAAATCCAACAACATAAAATGACTACAAAGACTACCATACATATGAGCAGTATATCTACATTTCCTAACAATTGGAAGAAGCACATTACCCAGTACCAACGATGTACCCCAGCACCGTTGCAGCAAGTAAGAACGGAAGGCATGTTCTTGCACTTGTTCCAAGGGCTGTTGGATTTATATATGCTAAAGTGAATGAGGAAACAAAGATAGCACTCCAAGTCAAAACTTCTATGCTTGAAAAGGGAGAAGGTTTGCCCATGGCTCAGCGGGCATCATTTCGGTTTTCACCATTTTCCTCACAGTTAACGCTGTATATCCTGCAACAGAAAGTGAAGCCAACCAGCCACCAACTGCAGAAAGCAAGAAAACAGTGAGACTATGTTATCCTGAAAGAATACTGAATACTCCTTAGAAATAATATTCAACGGGAAACTGTTTTGTTGTTCTTTGCTACTTGCCCTGCAGAAAGCCGCTAGAAGCAGTAGAAAATAATAATGATCGTCACAAAAGTTTGGAATCACTAATTGAAATATATATGTAAAAAAAAAAACATACATAATTCTTCACATGTTCTCTTCAAGGAAAAACTTGTTAAATATGGCCAATAAAAAAATCAATTTATTAAATTTTATAGTACTTTTTCAGAATTATTATGTAATTAATGTGATCAACATGCATTTAATAAGACTATTTAGCATATTTTGATCAGTCATATTAATATGGACATCACATGGATTTTTCATTTGTGTTGTGTTCGTGGGCTTCATTTATTTTGTTCCATGGAAATTTGAAACTATTAATTATAAGAAGAATATGATAAACTCACCATGTAGACTTTAATGTTGACCTTAGTTTATTAAAAGGATGGGGAAATATTCATATAACAAATTGAGAATCTGTAAAAGGTTGTATTGCGAGGCTTTAAGGTTTCTAGACTTAAATGTGTTAGATAAAGGTTGTATTACGATGCTTTAAGGTTCCTAGGCCTTAAGATTTCTTAACTGGGACAAGCCAATCATTGGTCCACTATTTTCCAAAACTGCCCAAACTATATTTTCCTATATCCCTGGTTACTTTGGGTGTTTGGAAGAGTTAGCAAGGGGTTAGAGCCCTAACCTTGCTAACTCGTGTTGCAAACGAGGCACAAGTGCATTAAGTGTTGTGACATACCCAAATAGTTGTAGTGGTGGGTTTCTAATACAAGAGATGACAAGTAAAAATAAAAATAACAAATATAGAATTCAGCTATACAGATAAATGACATCAAAATTTAACATGATTCGATCAACGTGCCATACTTTCATAGAAGAAGACAATAAGAGAAATCCACTATTTATAATGGGGATTATTAAAAAGATTACAACTCTAATATTATTCACCCAAACCCATAAAACCCAATTTACAAACGGGATTTAACAAAATAAGAGGAGAAGAGGAAAGGAGAGAATACAAAGTTTAGTTGAACTCAACTCCTCTCTCCATACTTACACTGAACTCATGTAATCTTAAGCCTATTTATAGGCAAACATGGCAGAACAAACTCTTCTCATTCACTCTACAATGAGAAAATTAATGAGTAAACCTATAATTAAACTAAATGAGCTCCTATTTGCGAACTCCATTAAAGCTTATGTCCCTTTCTTCTCTTCGCTTAGCTAAGATACTAAGTCAAGCAAGAGTGCCTGAATTAAATTAAAAAAGATAAACATTTAGTTAGGTTTATAAAGTGTGTGAGCTATATGATGAAAATGGTAGGATGGCTGAAATAAATATCTTTACACTGCATGATTCAAATCAAATCTAACAAATCTCCATCTTGATTTGAATATGTGACAAATTTCTTCACATTGACACAAATTTTTTTTTTAAGCCTTCTTTAGATTTTCGTTGCCTGCTCCAAAAGTCCCAACAAACTCAACCTCCGCACCTTAAAAACCAATCAATTCAAAACAGTGCTTGAACTTGCGAGAAGGTATTGATTTTTTCATCATATCTACTAGATTATCTATAATACCAAATTTTGTAACTTTGATGGCTTCAATATCTCGAATAAAATGATCTCTGAAATCAATGTGTTTGGTTCTCTCATGTACATCTGATGTTTCGTCAGATATATAGCATATACATATAGCACTTTGGCTTTCATAAACACTATAATAACTCTTTGATTTAAGCCGAGATCTTTAACCAAACTTCTTAACAAATTTCGTCTTTCATTGTTTCTGTAACTGCCATATATACTCTATCTAGTAGTAGACAAAGTAACTATTAACTGAAGGCCCTTCAACTAATGACACGATATGAAACAGTGAAAACATAACCTATCATGGATCTTCTTCCACCCAGATAGCCTAATAAAATCTAAATGCAAATTACCAATAACTTTGAAATCCAAATCAATTCCCTTGCAAAAAACAAACCAATATTAGCAAATCTATTTAAATATCATAAAATCTATTTCACTGCTTGCTAATGATTTTTTCCAAGCCTATCATATGTCAACTAACATACTAACTACTAACTACAAGTGAAACGACTGGATAAATATAGATCATAATATACATAATGCTTCTAACTATACTTGCACTGGAACAGGAGACATGTATTTCTCCTCCTTAGTCTGAGACAACAAATCTATTGAAAACAAAAAAAATCAGCAAGCGAATTTTTCACAAGTTTGGCATCAAGAATTCCATATCTCTGCAATACCTTCTCAATATATTTTTGCTGAGGTACGAACAACTTTCCTTTTTGTCGATTCATGTGAATTTCGAAAGAAGACTTGAAAAACTTTGACCAAGGTGGAGAATTTGTCGCATATTCAAGTGAAATGGAGATTTGTTAAATGTGACTTGAATCATGCAGTGTGAACACATTTAATTCAATCATCCTGCTATTTGTCATTGTATAGCTCACACACTTTGTAAACCTAGCTGAGTATTTGTCTTTGTTAATTTAATTCAACGACTCTTGTTTGACTTAGAATCTTAGTCAGCAAAGAGAAGGAAACATAGGCTTTATTGAAGTTCACATATAGCAACCCGAATATTCCAATGAAAAGTTCATCCTGTGATTTTCTCATTTATAGAGTGTGAATGAGAAGAGTTTGGGTTGTCATATTTGCCTATAAATAGACTTAAGATTACATGAGTTGAGTACCAATGAAGTGTTGTGCTCGGAGACAACAACCCTTAGAGGATCCAACCAGAACTCAATCACCTAAACAATGAAACCAAAAACTAGAAGAAGAACCAAACGCAAAAACCAGATCTAACGAGGTTCGGCCAACCTGCCTACGTCCTCGGGGCAATCCACGGAGAGAGATTTCTTTATGGAAGATGGTTTACAATAGCTCTGGATCTCTATGAACACAAGAGAGTCAGCAGCTATACTTTCTCAAAGTTCTCAAAGCCCTTAAACCCTAGAAAATTACAACCAGAGCTTAAATACATAATTTCCCGAAACAGCAGATTTCGCCCAAAACCCGACTACCGGTCGACCGGCCCGGTCGACCGGTCCATTACCGTAACTTGGGTTTTTCTCTCCAGTCGACCGGGCCGTCGACCGGGAACCAACAGAGACTTCACCTGCTTACAGAGACCCCCTCCGGTCGACCGGTCCGGTCGACCGAAATCCAACCGAGAGCTCTGTAACATGCAGACATTCTCTCCGGTCGACCGGTCCGGTCGACCGGGATAACCTGGTGCACTTCGTGCATGTCGGTCGACCGGTCCGGTCGACCGACCTCTGTCAATTTTTTGCTGCTGCTTCTTTTTCCTGCCCGCTGTTCCTTCGCCTTTCGTCGTAGACTCCTTGGCAGTCTTCAACAGCACCTGCACTCCTTGGCAGTCTTCAACAGCACCTGGCATGTCTTCACATCCTCTAATGTACTCTCTCCTCCAACAATTCTCCACCTCGGTGAAGATTGTTAAATCTGAGCCGAACACCGACTCGATAGCGGCTGCACCAATCTGGTTGCCTACGTACCCCTTGCCCAAGGGATCAAGCCATCCGTAGTTCATCCACATGAGCTTCAGCAAGCTCATTTCACCTGAAGGATCTGGAGCAAGTCTTTGCAGTGTGCAAACTTCACTCCTGTAACCACCTTTGTAAGCATGTCGGCCGGATTCTCTGAAGTATGAATCTTCAATAGGTTGATGTCATCTTCCTCCAGAATCTCCCGAACAAAGTGATACCTGACATCGATGTGCTTCGTTCTTGCATGGTAGACTTGGTTCCTTGCCAAATAAATGGCACTCATACTGTCACAGTGTATCTTCAAGATCTCCTGTTCCACTCCCAAGTCGTCTAGCAATCCCTGAAGCCAGATTGCCTCCTTCATGGCCTCTGTCAAGGCCATATATTCAGCCTCTGTAGTCGACAACGCGACTGTGGACTGAAGTGTGGAGCGCCAACTCACCGGTGCCTGCGAGAATGTGAATACATACCCAGTAGTCGACCGGCGTTTGTCAAGATCACCTGCATAGTCCGAATCCACGTACCCTATGCATTCCTGCTTCCCGGTGTTGTCCTTCTCAAATACGAGGCCTACATCAACAGTACCCTTGATGTACCTCAGGATCCACTTCACTGCTTCCCAATGGCCCTGACCTGGATCATGCATATATCTGCTGACCATGGAAACTGCCTGTGATAGATCCGGCCTTGTACACACCATTGCATACATCAAGCTTCCCACTGCATTGGCATATGGTACATGAGTCATATGCTCACGCTCCTGAACACTCCTTGGAGACATCTTCGCTGACAACTTGAAGTGCGGCGCCATTGGTGTACTTACAGTCTTCGTATCTTTCCCGATATTAAACCTCTGCAGTACCTTCTCCAGATAGCCTTCTGAGTCAAGCTAATCCTGCCAGCCTTCCTGTCCCTTGTGATCTCCATACCCAATACTTTCCTTGCTTCCCCCAGGTCCTTCATCTCGAACTCAGACGATAAAGTCTTCTTCAGAGAATCAATTGCAGATCTTGACCTAGAAGCAATTAGCATATCATCTACGTAAAGTAGTAGATAGACATACTCACCAGATGGTAGCTTGTTATAGTACACACATGGATCGAAGTGGCTTCGTGTGTACTTCTTCTTCCTGATGAAGCTGTCAAATCGTTTGTACCACTGTCTCGGAGACTGCTTCAGACCGTACAGCGATTTCTTCAGCTTGCATACCAACTCCTCTTTCCCTGCAGTTTTGTAACCTGTGGCTGAGTCATGTAGATCTCCTCCTCAAGATCGCCGTGGAGAAAGGCGGTCTTCACATCGAGTTGGTCAAGGTCCAACTCATTCTGTGCCACCAAGGCTAATAGGATCCGAATAGACGAGTGTTTTACAACTGGGGAGAACACCTCGTTGTAGTCGATCCCTTCTCTCTGTGCGTAGCCTTTAGCCACCAGCCTTGCCTTGTAGCGCACTTTGTCTTCTTGGAGTGATCCCTGCTTCTTAGCAAACACCCACTTACACCCTATTGCTTTCTTCCCCTTGGGCAACTTGGTCAGTTCCCATGTGTTATTCTTATAAAGAGACTGCATCTCTTCATTCATAACTCCTTTCCATAACTCAGCTTCTGAACTGATTTCAGCTTCCTGAAAGTAGATGGAATGGCTTCTTCAACAACTGGAAGTGCATGTGCAATCACCATGTCTGTAGTGAGCCAGCCAGGTTTCCTAGCATTCCTCCTTGGTCTTCCAACTGCAGTGGGATCTTGAACCGCATCAATAACCTGTTCCTGATCCTCTTCAACAACCTCAGCATCTTCTTCTGCAACTTGATCACCTCCCTGTGTCACCTCAGGGATGATCCTCACTGATACTGAGTCTTCTAGAGATGGTGGATCTGCATCACTCTCCACCTGCTGCAATAGCTCCTTGGTCTTCTTAGTCTCCACCTGCTTAGAGACTGTAGGCTTCATCATCGAGGCCTCATCAAAAGTGACATCTCTGCTGATTATGAATTTGTTGTCTTGTTGGTCCCAGATCTTGAACCCCTTGGTTCCTTTCTTGAAGCCAACAAACACTCCTTTCTTCGCTCTCGGATCCAATTTGTCTTCTTTTACATGGTAGTAGGCTGGACATCTAAATATCCGGAGCACATCATAATCTTCTGCAGCTTTACCCGACCAAGCTTCAAGAGGGGTCTTCCCCCTATTGCAGATGACGGCAACCTATTGACGAGATGGCATGCATACCCCAAAGCTTCAGCCCAGAACTTCTTTGGTAATCCTGCATTTGACAATATGCACCGAACCTTCTCTAGCAAAGTTCGGTTCATTCTTTCAGCCACCCCATTCTGTTGCGGAGTTTCCCTCACTGTGAAGTGCCTCTCTATGCCCTCATCAAGACATATCTTCTGGAGAGGGTCTGACTTGTACTCTCCTCCGTTATCAGAACGAAGTACCTTGACTTTTCTTCCTGTACTCCTTTCCTGATTTGCTTTCCACTTCACAAACAATTCTAGGACTTCATTCTTGTGTCGCATGGTGTACACCCAGCACCGCCTAGAATAATCATCGATAAACGACACAAAGTAATGGGTTCCCCCTATTGATGCAGTCTTTGTGGGTCCCCATACGTCTGTATGAACATAATCAAGAATGCCTTCGGTGCAGTGTGAAGCTGTACCAAACTTCACCTTTGTCTTCTTGCCTATGATGCAATGTTCACACAGATCCAGTTTGCAGGTCTCTGCACCCTTCAGCAGCCCTTTCCTCACAAGAGCTTGCATAGACTTCTCCCCTGCATGTCCCAGCCTCATGTGCCATAGCCGGGTTTGATCTTCCTTCTGACTGGTCGAAGCTGCCACCTGCCCTGTCACTGTACTACCTTTCAAGTAATACAAATTGTTCCTGCGGTTGGCCTTCAACACCACCATTGAGCCCTTTGTCATTTTAAGAACACCTTCTTTAATAGACACACCGAGCCCCAATGATTCCAAAGCACCTACTGAGATCAAGTTCCTCTTCAGCTGAGGGACATATCTCACTTCCTTCAGTTCCCTTACCATCCCGTCGAACATCCTGATAGGAATTGTGCCCATACCCTCCATGATGCATGGGTGATCATCGCCCATGACGACCGAACACCCCTCCAACTTCTCAAGACTGGTAAACCAATCTCGATTAGGGCATACATGATATGTAGCACCTGTATCAAGAATCCACTCGTTATCCCCCGAGTAACCTACAACAGGAGTAGTAACTGAAAACGAGAATACCGAAGAATCTGAATCTGAATCCTCTGCCTGTGATTTACTGCTAGCAGCCTTTTTCACTCTTGCCAGATTTGCCTCAGATTTTGATTCCTTCTTCTTCCCTTGTACTTTGGACAGTCAACCTTCCAGTGCCCAAACTCTTTGCAATGCATGCACTGGTCTTTCTTAAGATCCCTTAAGCCCGGTTTTGACTTCGATCTTCCTCTCACCTCCTTGCCTTTCCTTGTGAGCTCCTGCCTCTTACCTCCAAAGCTTCTGCTGATGAACTAGATTTCCCAGGATGTTTCTCATTCTTCCTTTTCTCATAACTCATCAGTGCTGACGATATCTCATCAAAGTCTAAGGTTTGCCTTCCATTTAAGAATGTCATTGTAAATATCTCATACTCCTCCGTGGAAGAGAGTTCAGGAGAACGACTGACTTGTCTTCCTCACTTATAATGGCATCCACATTCAGCAAATCCGTAATAAGCTTTGTAAACCTGTTGAGGTGCTCATTCACTGTGCTTCCCCTCTGCATCCTGAACAAATACAGCTTGCTCTTAAGCTGCAACCGAGTCTCCACGCTCTTTGTCAGGTACTTCTTCTCGAGGTTTTCCACATATCCTTTACTGACTTCTCATGTTGAACAGAATACTTGATATCTTGTGACAAACATGAGCGAATCAGGCCACATGCCGACCTGTTCATTTTTGCCCACTCATCATCAGTGGTAGTCTCCTTCTTCTTCTCCAAAAGGAGCGTGTCCTCGAGGTTCTGTGCATTCAATGCATCCATGACCTCACACCTCCACATCCCGAAATTGTTAGTTCCATTGAACTTAACAACTTCAATCCTGGAGTTGTTCATTGTTTTAACAGACTTAGATTCCTCTGCCATTGAGATCCTTTTCTTGACCCTCTAACTATGCGGAAGATCAAATACTTGCAAAATAGATCTATTACTGAGATAAAAAAGTGATTTTTTTACCTCCACCTTGAAACCCTAGCTTGAGTTTCTCACCAGATCTATTCCACCACTGATTCAAAACGAGCCCTCCCTGCGTCCACCTGAGATCGACACACGATCTCCTTGAACACCAATGCCTCTGACCTGAGATCGACACACGATCTCCACCTGATCAGATCTGGAGCCCTTTGAATCTTCAGAATATCCCAAGCGTAACCTGGATGCTCTGATACCACTTGTTGTGCTCGGAGACAACAACCCTTAGAGGATCCAACCAGAACTCAATCACCTAAACAATGAAACCAAAAACTAGAAGAAGAACCAAACGCAAAAACCAGATCTAACGAGGTTCGGCCAACCTGCCTACGTCCTCGGGGCAATCTACGGAGAGAGATTTCTTTATGGAAGATGGTTACAATAGCTCTGGATCTCTATGAACACAAGAGAGTCAGCAGCTATACTTTCTCAAAGTTCTCAAAGCCCTTAAACCCTAGAAAATTACAACCAGGGCTTAAATACATAATTTCCCGAAACAGCAGATTTCGCCCAAAACCCGACTACCGGTCGACCGGCCCGGTCGACCGGTCCATTACCGTAACTTGGGTTTTTCTCTCCAGTCGACCGGGCCGGTCGACCGGAACCAACAGAGACTTCACCTGCTTACAGAGACCCTCTCCGGTCGACCGGTCCGGTCGACCGAAATCCAACCGAGAGCTCTGTAACATGCAGACATTCTCTCCGGTCGACCGGTCCGGTCGACCGGGATAACCTGGTGCACTTCGTGCATGTCGGTCGACCGGTCCGGTCGACCGACCTCTGTCAATTTTCTGCTGCTGCTTCTTTTCCTGCCCGCTGTTCCTTCGCCTTTCGTCGTAGACTCCTTGGCAGTCTTCAACAGCACTGCACTCCTTGGCAGTCTTCAACAGCACCTGGCATGTCTTCACATCCTCTAATGTACTCTCTCCTCCAACATGAAGCATAGAGAGAACAGTTGAGTTGAGCTAAACTTTGTATTCTCTCTCCTGTCTTCTTCTATCCTTTTGTTAAAGTCTGTTTGA
This sequence comes from Agave tequilana, assembly GCA_038442645.1. Lineage (NCBI taxonomy): Eukaryota > Viridiplantae > Streptophyta > Magnoliopsida > Asparagales > Asparagaceae > Agave > Agave tequilana. Next base: position 110,402 of record JAVJIF010007837.1, read on the forward strand.
AATTGGGTTTTGTTGAGTGAGATTAGATTTATAATCTCTTTATAATCTTGCTATCTAAATAGTGAATTCCTCTTGCTATTTTCTCCCTTGGACATAAGTCACATTGGTCGAAGTACATTAAATTCTCATATATTTCTCTCTCTATCTCTATTAGCTAAATTGTTTATTTGCTACTTATATTTTCACTTGTCATCTCTCGTACCAGAAGCCCACTGCACCAACACAAACAACAACGAAAATTATGGGATAAGTTTTCATCGTTTACTTTCTTATATAGATGAAAAATGACCAAAACCTTTGACATTCAAATTATTAGAAAAACAATACAAGAATCACATACCAAGGTTTTAATTCCTTATGTAGGTGAAAAATAACTAAAATCCCACATAGCCAATTAAATTTAAAAGCGAGAGAGAGAGAGAGGAGAGAACAATGCAAGATATGTTCCATCAAATCACATGGCATACCTAAGATGAAGAAAATCTTAAGCCCAGAAGCCGCCGGAACATCCTTCACCGCGAGGGGGAGGACCACCAGCGACGGCACATAGAACAAGGGGAGCCACCTCTGGATGAACAATGTGGCCGGCTCGAAGAAGCCCACCAGCCCCACCGCGGCCGCGGGCACGAAGCTGTCCAGCACCATCAACGCACTAAAAGTGCAGAACATCCCAAACAGCGCGCTGGGAACTTGATGGCCGCCGCCGCGAAAGCCCGCTTGAGGAAGTAGTCCACTGCGAGAACCGTGCCAAGCGACGCCGCAAGATGCAGGACCCCGACCACCTGCAAGAACCCCCACAATGCCCATGGATTAAGATCACAAATTTCAAGAAGACGGGTCAGTTGAGCCAAGGCATCAAAACTCACAGCGGAGAGCCCGAGGGCAGTCGCAGCTGTTTTCGGGCTGTCGGAGCTGGAGGATCTGACAAGAACTTCGCGCAGAGAGTTGTTCTGGTTACAGCCATTGGAATTGATTGGAAATGGATTGTGTCTGAGAGAAGTTCTGATGGTTAGAGGAGAAGAGGATTTCGATGAAATGGGTTTATTTTGAGAGGAGATTTGAGGTCTTGGGCAAAGAAAGGGGCGGCTTTGAGGGGAAGACGACGACATTGGTGAGATTGAGAGGCGAAAGGGAAAGAATTGAAGAAGGGAAGCCATTAGAGAGAGCGAGAGGGGAGAGAGGGGAAGCTGTGAAAAGAGATCATTTTAAATGGATTCGTGGATCGTTTTAAATTGGTTCGTGTGGCCAGAAATAGCCGTTGGTAATCAAGAGGATATAGCAAACAGAATCTACGGTGCTCAAAAAGCTTCAAATATGATTATTATTTATTTATTTTATTTTAATTTGAAAATTTTCTTTTTTTTTTCTTTTTTTTCTTTTTTTTGGGCAAATGAAGATGTGTAAGCATTAGGGGTGGCAATTGGGTCGGGTTGAGTCGACCCGACCCAATTACTGCTCGACCCGTATAATAATCGGGTCGGGTCGACCCGACCGATTATTATACGGGTCAAAAATTCAGACCCAGACCCGACTCAGACTTAATCGGGTCGACCCGACCCGACCCATTTGACCCGATTATTAAGCCTTAAATACAATTTCTTTGCACTATATTACTAAATTGTTTGGTGATATGATTGGTCATCACACTAAACTCATATGCTAGAAATCACAGGTTCAAAATTGGGCTCACGTATATTTTTTGTCAATTTAATTTAGGTGAAGGGGAGGAGGCGATGGAGGATATCGGAGGGGAGGAGGCCGAGGATGAGAGAGAATAATTAGGTCTGGCGGGTCAAGCGGGACCCAAACCCAATTAGCCCAAACCCAGACCCGCTAACTCCGAGTCGGGTCGGGTCGGGTCTGGCGGGTCGCGACCCGTCTGCCACACCTAGTAAGCATATAACAAATAGAGAGGATGTCCATTCGGGGTCTAGTTTTGGAACTAAAGTTAAGTATCCCAAACTAAGGGTCGGAAGAGTTTCGGATATAAAATAGCATTATTCCAATTAGGTTTTTTTTTTTTTTTTTGGTTATAAATAGGTTGTAGCGGTGGGTCAGTCTCACTGGTGAAACTAAATCTTGTTTGGAGCTGAAATAGAGTTACTAAAATTAGGATCTAAAATGTCTCAGAACTTACAAAACTAGGGTTTGAAAAACTCTCATTTGAGTAGATTTTCCAACTCAAAACTAACTGAGGAAAAAATATACGAAAAATTTCACTGAAGGAGGGAGGAAAAAAAAATTCCTAAAATCGAAAATTAAATAATTATATTCCCCAGCAATTCTGATTTGATCTTCTGCCTACACAACAAGGTAGACAGTATTACATCTGCACTTCTGTTGCCAGAGCATCGAATCAGGAACAAACTTCGCGATTCATAAACCAACATTGTTACTTAAAACAATCTTTTCTATGGATGAGTTTCAGTCAGATGGATACATACAGAAATGAAATCAACTAATCATTCCCTCAAACAGAATGCACGCTCAAACCAAGACTGATGTGAGAGTCTACAAGTGCTTTCTTTCAATGGTAGGATAACAAAAGACGAAAAAAAATGGCCATATTTGACAACATGATGCTGATATTGGTTCTTGCAGCACGCTGCCATGTAGTTACTTTACTGGACTGCTGCTTCACCTCTCCTGGATTTGGTCTTTAATTGCAGTTTCCTGTCACAAAAAGGCATTTGCCGCAAGGTTTAACATCGATTATAAGTTGAAATGAATGTCGCAATAAGAAGAAAGGTTTTTTAAAAAAAAGTAAAATGGTGTTTAATTTCCTCACTGGAAAGAGATTGTCTCAAGAAAAGAAAGAAGAGAGAAAAAAGAAGAAAAAGAAAAAGATAACAGATTTCTCAAACGAAAAGTCTTAGCATCATTTATGGGCGTTGATCCTAGCAACTTACCATGGCAACCTTCCTCAAACTTCTCAAGAAAACCAGCAACCCAGCTATCCACATTCTCCGCCCACTCGTTGTGATGCATTCCAGCTGCCTGAGCTACTGTATGTAACTGCAAAACACAACAGAAAGCAGTCAGAATAGCTCTGACATGAAAACAACAGAACCTGTCAACACTAAAAATTAAATGGTGAATGGTGATTTCCCGTGGTCGAACAGAATTATCAAGCCTATAGCCAGACCAACTTATCATATATGAAAATTAATTTCATGGGAAATTAATAATATCGCCGAACCTATACAAAGAAGTTGCTGACCCATAAAAGGGAACACATGAGTTACAGAGATAATAGTTATTGAGAGGAAAAGTGACTTCACACTATTAAAAATCTCCAAAAATATCAAGGAAAAATCATGAATATGTTCCCTTCAGTTCATCACTTGAGGTAAGATATTTATTACATAGCAATAACTCATTAACAGTGTTCCGTTCTTTATCCCCATGCCTTGTGATTCAAAGGCTAACAATTTCAAACCAATTTCAGCAAGCTCTTCAAGCATGGAGGTAGAGAAAATTGTTTATGGTTCTGATTTTCTTCTGCTCTGGAAATTTAAAAGACAAAAGAAGCTTATTTCTTTCTCAGAGGGATGATATCCTTTGGGCATGCTGCTCCAAACGTATTAGCTTATGTTGTCTTGGGTCAGTTAAATATGATTTGAGAAGATGTAGTTAATCTGCAGAATTGCAACGTTGTAGCTTACCTTTTCCTGATGCTTCTTAACTTTCTCATGCAATTTTGTGATTCCCCTGATAACAGAAACACCAGAGGCTTTTTTTTTTTTTTTTTTTTTTTTTTTTTTGAGGGTCAGAAACACCAGAGGTTCAAATCAGTATTTTGCAACTAAGGCAGCAGAAAGGGGTGGGCAGCAGAAGCAGAAACTGAGGACTGTCTCCAAATTATGTAATTTCAAGAATTCGTCTTACCTTGACATAACTAACACCAAGTTCCTTCCTTGAATATCTATGAGCTAAATGTGCATAACTTACTTGTTGTAGTCCTTAAGAATCTCATTATGACATCTGATGTTGATATTCCATCTGTGCGTTTTGTTTCCTTGAACTTGCCAATGGCTTTAACCTACAAAGAAAACCATTTTAATTTTTAACAACTAAATGACTGCAAAAAAAGAAAAAGAAAAAAGAGAGGGAAAAAATCATTGGAGTAGATTTATATTGACAAACTTATCAAGAGCACTGACAAACTCATAGACGTCATTCCTAACTCCACTTGTTGTTAGGATTGTGATTGAAATACATCATGAAGGCAGATGAAACTTCGAAGATCAAAGAACAGACATGCACAAGGAGCTGTGCATATTTTTCAGTCGACTAATATTGGGTATAGCTGACTAATCATATGGATTAGTCGATTTATACATTGTATAATCGACTAGGTTGGCCAACAGAGAGTTAAGACTCTCGAAGTTTGTCAGAGTAGTCGACTAGTATTTTGGCCTAGTTGACTAATACCCTGGTCTAGTCGACTAACGGCGGATCTGGCAGTTTTCTTTTCTGCATCTGTTTTCAGTTCAAGTTGGATTCGGGTTTTCTTTATTCTAAGGCGGTGACCGTTCGTATTGATGGAGTTTGTTTAGGCCTATGAGAGTTCTATTAATTATAAATAACCCCTTGGGGTAGCCTTCAACATAATCTAATGAATTTGTAATTCATCTAGGTGAGAAATTCGTAAAAGAAACTTAGTCATAAGGGTTCGCTGTTCTTAGCGGCCGTCAAAGGGCTTGTAATCTTCTCAGTAAGAGGTGTAGGTAATTCTATTGTACTCTCCCAAAATTTAATAAATTTTCTCCCTCTATCCCGTGGACGTACACACGATCTGTTTGATCTGTGAAACTACATTAAATTATGTGTTAGCTTTCTATACTTTGGAATACCTTCTTCCTTCTCTTTTTCTTCTCGTTGCTCGTCGATTCTGTGTTGATCCGCGGCGCCGCCCCAGCGATTGGTTGTGAGGGCACACAATTGGTATCAGAGCATACATATTATTTTCAACAATTGGTATCAGAGAGAGAAAGGTCAGCGTGGAGATGTCTGTGATCAAGTTTGATATTCAGAAGTTCGATGGTGTCATCAATTTTAGCAGGTGGCGGATTAGAATGAACGCATGCTGACCCAGAGCGAGTTGAAGAAAGCACTACTTGAGAGGGAGAAAAATCCTCACGACATGAAGGAAGAAACTTGATAGGAGTTGGATGAGAAAGCCTTGATGGCTATTCAGTTTTGTTTAACGGACGAAGTATTAGTTGAGTTTTCTAAAGAGAAAATAACATTCTCGTTGTGGGAGCGACTTCAGGAGCACTATCTGAAGAAGTCATTAGCAAATCGGTTGATTCTGAAGCAACGTCTCTTTCTTCTCCACGTGCATAAAGGTACAGCTATAAAATCTCACATTGTAAAATTTTTCTCTATTATCAATAATTTAGATAAGATTAAGATTAAGATAGAAGATGATGATCAAGCACTTACAATGAGGTTAAGGAGCATCTGCTCGACAAGGATAAAATTGACAATCAGTTGACGGGTGAGTTTCATCGCGATGATTCCGGGCAAGCTCACTTTACAAAGAAGAAGAGTAATAATAGAAGTTTCATGGGTAACTCAAAATAAAAGAATTTGATGTATAACTGATGTCACAAGAAGAGACACATTAGAGTTGATTGTTGGACTCGCAAGAAGAAAAAAATATTATGCTAATGTCACTGAACTGGCTGAAGGGAATGAAGATAAGTGTGACATTCTATGTGTTACAGATAGATTGACAGTAACAAAGATAGATGAATTATTAACTCTGGATATTCATATCATATCAGTTCCAATAGGAATGTATTCTCCTCATATACTTCAATTCAAGGAAAAGAGGTCTTCATGAAAAATTCTGTTATGAGCAAGATGATTAGCGAAGGAATAATCCAGCTTCGTTCTCATGATGAATGCATCACTACTCTTCAAGCATTCGTCATGTTCCCTCATTAAGGTACAATTATCTCTCTTGGAGTCCTACATGGAGAAGAGTTAAATTTTAGTTCTAAAAGTGATCTTATGGAAGTTTTCAAAGATGCTCATGTGAAATTTCAGGCCGAACATGTCGACAATATTTATATGTTGCGAAATTTAAATGTTACAGTTGATTAATTGCGGTTATCCTCGGCTTCAAAATCGGATGTTGTGAAACAATCAGAGACTGCGATGGTTTCAAACTCAGATGTTCAATCTTACCCCGAAGGCAGATTAGGACAGCCGCCGGCGCACAACAAGAAAGTCTAGATCGTTACTCCTATGGTTAAGCAAATTCTGATAAATCCTTTGTGGACAAGGAAATCGTTAATTGATCAAGTTCAGGTCAGACCTGAACTTATTCGATCTAATCAAGTTGTGAACCTCAGGAGGGATTATGGAGAAGAGAGAGTGATATGGAGATAAAGTCAAAGAGTTGCTCAATTATGCATTGATGTGAGCACATGGAGCATGATGACTATTCTCGGACTTAGACGTATTCAAGTCATTAGGATTGTACCCAGAATACGTCATGAAGGTAAACGAAGCTTCAGAGATTAAAATCGGACATGCACGAACATGCACGAGGAGTTGTGTACCGTATAAGTCGACTTATAACTTGTATAGTCGACTTATGCATGTAGTATAATCGAATGGTATTGCAAAAGAGGGCGAGGATCTCAGGTTAGTCAGTGATACATCAGTATAGTCGATTGATGTGCAGATTAGTCAACTGATATATTATTATAGTCGACTAATGACGATTTTGACAGTTTCATTTCAAGTTATGTTTCCAGTTCGAGTTGGATTCGAGTTTTCTTTTTCTCTGAGGCAGTGTTGTTCGTATTGATGAAGTTTGTATAGGATCAGGATGGTTCTATGGTCTATAAATAACCCTTTAGGGATGACCTTCAATGTATGAGATAAAATAAGAAAAGTATAGATTCATAGGAGGGTTTTAGCCATAAGAGTTTTCTGTTCTACCTGACCATCAAAGATCTTGTAATCTTCTTAGTGAGAGTTGTAAGTGTTTTTTTATTGTACTCCTAAAGTCTAAAACGTTTCTCTCTCATTCTCCCATGGACGTAAGCACGATATGTTTGATCGGTAAAACCACGTTAAATTGTGTGTTGGCTTTCTTTACTTCGAATATTTTATTTTTCATGTTACACGACGATCCAGCTTTTCATTTTCTGTTGTGCCGATGCCAACCGTTACATGATAAGACGACCACTAGGATGATATGTGCGTGCACCCTTCACAACAACCTTTCTGAGGAATCCACCAGACGGAAACAGATGCAGCCGGAGATGTACTCAACACGACAAGAACAGAGAACAATAGAGAAAACAATCAACACAGTATTTAACGAGGTTCGACAACGCGCCTACGTCCTCAGGGCAAGGGGGAGAGAGATTTTATTGATTCAACAATCAATTACAACTTATTCCTTCTTCAAGAAATTTCAGAGAGAGATTTTCAGAGAAATTTTCAGGGATAAAATACATGAGGGCTCTATCCCTTATTTATAGCCACAGAGTCTCAGGGTTTAAGGAAACCACAATTGAATTTGACCCTAACTCAGAAAAGGAATCCAAATCCTAGAAGGAATCCAAATCCTAAAAGAAGAAGCAATTCACCTGTTAGGAAACTCCAATTGGAGACTCCTTTTTAGAAACAAAGTCCGAATCCAAGTTGGATTTCACAAACTTCATCAAGCTTTCGTCTCCTCTCTCTCCCTACAATTCTCCACCTCGGTGAAGATTTCTCAAATCTGAGCCGAACTCTAACGAACTCTAATATATCACCTGGAGAAAACACACGATTTCGACGAAATCGACACATGATCTCGGCTTGAGCGACAGACGAAACATGTTCCTTCAAACAAATCACTAGCACACGTATAATTGATTTTCATTGATCTCATCAGATCTAAGTTGAGTTTGTTGTTGCCACCTGCAACTCTCATCAAACTCCAATATTAATTGTAAGCTTCTAACTTCAGCTCAACTATCCAAACAGAATGCACTATACATGTGTTCCCACCACTTCACCTGAATAGAAATTTCACACGAGCCGACCAATGAACGTGTCTCCCACTCAGCAACTTCATGGAACTCTATTCCAATTGATCTCAAGAAGAACCCATCATGAGCCAACACTGACTCTCCAACTGACTTGCTCTCTGTAGTCTATATGTCTTCAAGACGGTCCACCAAATCTGAGTAGAGCACAACAAACACCATCATCGGCTTCAACAAACTGGATGCACACCCTTTATGTAAGCTGAACTATCTTCTCACCAGAAGATCATCTGTTCATCAAGATCACAACACCTCACCTCTACGTGAAGTCCAACTAGCCACAACACTTCACCTCTACGTGAAGTCTCTCCACCTCTACGTGAAGTTCCAATCCGCCACAAATCTTCACCTCTATGTGGAGTCCTAATCAGCTTCTCGAGAACCCAAACAGCTTCATACGGGTTATATCACCAATGTCGTTGCGCCTTTACGGCTGCCTACGTACCTTGCACAAAGGATCTAACCAATCGTAGTTCATTAAAATGAGCTTCATCAAGCTTAAACACTTATAACTGAATCTTCAGCAGCGAACCTATCTGGCTGAGTCATATGAACCTCCTCACTACCGTCATGGAGAACAATGGCCTTCAACTTGAGCTTGTCGCGGTCACAAGCTTGAAATTCATGCTTTTTCACCCACTTTGTGGTTTTATCTTGGTCCCAATGGCTGCAATAATTCGACATTCTCATCAATATTTTCAACCTGTTGAGTATCAACCCTGACTATATGATCTCCACCTGGTGTCACATCCGGTGAAGTCTTCACTGATATCGAACTAACTAGAGATGGTGGAGTAGCATCAACCTCCACCCGCTACGATACTTCCTTGTCTTCGTCCTCTCCACCTGCTGAGAGACGGTAGACTTCAACACTGAAGTCTCATCAAATGTGACATGCCTACTCAACACGTTCTTCTTATTTTTGGGGTCCCATAACCTGTAGTCTTTCATATTTCTCTTGACACCCAAAAATACAAACTTCTTTGCTCGCGGATTCACATGCCATTTTTTAGCACTGAAGTAGGTCGGACTTTCAAATTCTCGCAGCAAGCCATAATCTTGAGCAGCTTTCCCAGACTAAATTTTCAATGGAGTTTTTCCTCCTATCGCAGTCGATCCATTTATGAGATAGCTAGCATACACAATTGCCTTAGCCCAAAATGATTTGTCTAATCTTCCATTAGACAACAACCATCAAATCTTCTCTAGCAAGGAATGATTTACCTCCTTAGCCAACCCATGTATACCTTCTGTGAAGTGAGTACCAATACTAGTATTCTGGTCAAATCGTAGGAATTGGTTCATGTATCTTTCAACATTACCAATCTGTAGCTTCTTGATCTTCCTATCTGTCTGCTTCTCCATTCTTCCTTTCCACTTCACCAACATATTTAAGGCTTCACACCTTTATTTTAAGGGATATATCCAACAATGCTAGATAAATTATCAATAAAAGAGACAAAGTACCTGTAACCTCCAATCGATACAGTCCTAGCAGGTCCTCAAACGCTTACGTGAACACAATCAAGAAGACCTTCTGAGCGGTGAGTACTGGTGCTGAATTTCACCTTCTTCTTTTCCAGAACGCTGTGTTCACTCACCAAGTTACAGGTAGCAGCACCTTCCAATGATCCCTTCTTTGCAGGAGCTTGCAAAGACCTTTCACCTCCTTGTCCGACCTTCATCTGTCAAACATGTGTCCAATCATCATTTGAAGAACTAGAAGTTTCCACCTGACCTGTAACTGTACTACCCTTCAAGTAGTAGAGATTGTTCCGGTGGACGCCCTTCATAACCACTATTGAGCCTTTGATCATCTTGAGAATACCATCTCGTATAGATACCACAAGGCCCAACGCTTCCAAAGTGCCAATAGAGATAAGATTCCTTTTGAGTTAAGGTACATACCTCACCTCCTTCAGTTCTCGTACTATCCCATCAAACATCTTGATACGGACTGTACTCATCCCTTCCATATTACATGGATGATCATCACCCATGACCGTGTAGCATCCTCTAGCTTCTAAAAGCTAGAAAATCAGGCCCTGTTCGGGCACGTATTATAGGTAGCTCTGGTATCTAAAATCTACTCAGCATTATCTGAGTAACTAACAGTAGGAGTAGTAACAGAGAGAGAGAATACCAATGAGTCTGAATCCGATCCATCTGCCTGTGAAGTACTGGCTTGAGTACTGACCACCTGCGCGACATTGCCTCGGTCATCAGCTCCTTCTTCTTACCGTTGGCCTTCGGACAATCAACTTTTCAGTGCCCTAACTCCTTACATAAGACACACAGATTCCTCTTCAGATCTTTGAAGCCTGATCTGGACCTCGATCTTCCCTGATCACCTCTTCCCTTCTTATTGGAACTTCTGTCTCTTACCGCCAATATCTCTGCTGTTGTGTTCCCCAAAGAAGACAGTTTGTTCTGTCTCTTTACTTCATAACTTACAAGAGCAGCAGACACTTCACTGTAGTTAAGGATTTTTTTATTGATCAATGTAAGAGTAAAGGTCTCATACTCTTCCATGGGAAGAGAATTCAATAGGATTACCGCTTTATCCTCTTCATCGATCTTCACATCGACATTAACTAGATCTGTAAGAAGTCTTGTGTCACTATTCACGTATTCATTGATGGAGCATCCTCTTTGCATCTGAAAACGATAAAGCTTACTCTTTAACTGCAACCGCGATTCGATGTTTTTCGTCAAATACTTCTTCTTCAGGATTTCTCACAGCTGCCTCGCAGATGTTTCATGCAACACATGATATTTGATGTCTTGTGTCAGACAAGACCTGATCAAGCCACACGTCTACGGTTCATCTTTTCTCAATCTTCTTCTGTCGTTGATGTGCGCTTCTTCTTCAACCGTAGAGTGTCTTCGAGGTTTGATGCTGTCAGCGCATCCATCACTTCACACCTCTACATACCAAAGTTGTTTGTGCCGTTGAACTTCACCACATCGATCCTCATCAGATGTGGATTCACGGATTTATCCGACGATGTACTTTCTCCAGCCATCTTCTGAACTGATTCCTCAAAGTAATCCGGAAACAAAGAGTTAGATAAAACAAACTACATAAAAACATGATCTTTACCTCCACGCAAAACCCTCGAAGAGTTTTCGAAGTAATCTACTCCACCAAATTGATTCCTCGAGCAATCCACACGCTATTTTGAGATCGACACACGATCCCACAAACAATCTCAATGCTGCTCCAAGATCGACACACGATCTCCGCCAGACAGCAACTGATACTCTTGGAATCAACACACGATCTCACGTCGAACCTGGAATGCTCTGATACCACTTGTTGTGCGTGTGCGCCCTTCACAACAACCATTCTGAGGAATCCACCAGACGGAGATAGATACAGCCGGAGATGTACTCAACATGATAAGAACAGAGAATAATAGAGAAAAGCAATCAACACAGTATTTAATAAGGTTCGGTAACGTGCCTACGTCCTCGGGGCAAGTGAGAGAGAGATTTTATTGATTCAACAATCAATTACAACTTATTCCTTCTTTAAGAAATTTCAGATAGAGATTTTCAGAGGAATTTTCAGGGATACAATACATGAGAACTCTATCCCTTATTTATAGTTACAAAGTCTCTGGGTTTAAGAAAACCCCAATTGAATTTGACCCCAATTCAGAAAAGGAATCCAAATCCCAAAAGGAGAAGCAATTCACTTGCTAGGAAAATCCAATTGGATCCGACTCCTTTTCAGAAACGAAGTCCGAATTCAAGTTGGATTCCACAAGTTTCATCAAGCTTTCATCTCCTCTCTCTCCCTACAATTTGCAATCTACAACAATGAACCATATCATAAATACTACATTGATTATATTTGCTAATAAAAGAATCATTGTAATACTAATTAATATAATGCATTCTACTAGAAGGAAAAGAGCACTGGATATCAGTATAGTAAATTGGATGAAAGGATAACTCGGTTTCTAAGTGGCATTATCATGTAACCCAGAAACCATGGATTTTGTTGTGGTACATGGAAGTTTGGAAGAGCTTACAGACTTTTGAGCTCTTTTTGGTATTCGATATTCTCTTTCAAAGCCTAAAGAAAGAGACAAGTGGAAAAACAGTCAGTCTTTTGTATAAAAATGGGATATCAGCCAAATCTTCCCCATTGATAGCCAAATCTTCCCCATTCAAAAACAAATGAAGCTTTGATGTGCTATAATGTTCAGGGTTTATGGGAAACTTATTATCAGTAATGTAGAGAACTAATTAAGTGACACTGGTATAGAAAGAAAGAAGAGATGAATAAAAAGTCATTAAAAACAATGGTGAACTCCTAGTTAATATGAGATATGTCCTTTTCAAAAACATGGCACCATCCATGAGATTTGTTTGGGATGATAACCAACGAGGGTGAAGGATTCAGGGTTAAATTAAACCTTTGTGCTCCTTTGAGTGTCTGGATGGAGGATGTGTGATGACATTTTGCTATAAAGGTGGATGCATGGGTTATCTTAAGTTCTGTATGTCATTTTTTATATTTGCCAGGTCAAAGATGGGTTAAACCCTCTTAACTTGATTACTACTCTTCGGTCTTGGTAGGTTAAGATAGGTTTAAACCCCTTGAATGAATCCCTTATCCCTGTGGCAAACCCATATTTAATTTACTCATTACCCCCACCCCCACCCCCCCCCCCCCCCCCCCCCCCCCCCCCCCCCGCCCGGCGCACTTAGTTGCTATATATTGGTAAATTTATCCTTTTCCTCTTTTAGATATGCTTCTGCCCAATAATTTGAATTATGTCATTGTACAAAACATCTTCTGTTGGGCACCATTGTCTCCAACACTCTTCTTGGTCTCTCACATGCGTGCACGCACCGCATGCACAGAAGCATTTTCTTGTTACTCACTTTTGGCAATATGATTTTTTTTTCTCCTTTTCTAAGGTTACATTACTTGGTGGGTATCGAGGGGAGCAGTATTGCTACTCTTATTGAGATTTTTTTTTTTTGTTTCTTATTTATGTTGGAATTGAAGAATATAAAGGTGAATCTTCGAGTTGATTATGGCAAGATCCGTTGATGGAATCAACCGGATGATGGTTGGAGTGTGTTCTCCTTCCATTTGTGATGAACGTGGTATATTCACATGTTCAATTCCGACTTCGAATGAATGAGATATTCAAGTCCAAAGTTTGCCTAATTCAAGCCAAAACGGGACTAAAGGTGGCTTAAAGCATTTAGTCCCACATTGGCCATGTGATGGAAGTATATGGGGTATAAATAGAGAAAAAATGAGACCAAAGGGTGTGCCCTTTGGGTACTTGGAGTTTTCGCGCGCGAATTGGAGGGAACTATACTCGTACATGCGTACGTGCACGCACGCGCGCCGCCGCTGGCGGCGGCGGCCGGCCGGTGCCGGGCTCGGGCCTGGGCCCGGGTCCGGGTCCGGGTCCGGGGGCCGCGGGCTCGGTGGTCCGTGGTCCGATCTGAGTTCCCTACCTGGTTCTCTTTTTGAATCAGGGGCCGTTAATCCAACCCGCCCGCGGAAGGATTCGAAAACTCCAACGGGTGTCCGCCCGCGCGAACGGATCCGACCATTCGCCAACCGCTGTCGGAAAACCGACAGAGCGGTTGGTCGGTTGCGACGGTTCTGTCCGAACCGTCGCAACTGTTGGGAATTGGCGGACGAGAATACCCCTCCGGAGCGCTATAAAAAGCGCCCCAGGGGTTCATTCTCAAACGAACCAAATCTGAGACTCTTTCTCTCTTTTGAAAGATCTCTCTCTCTCTCTATAAGTTCAGACTTCGGTTCTGAACTGGGCTCCAGCGAAGTGGGGAATCCACGACTTCCAGAGCGACTTCCAACGAAGTGGGAATCCGCGACTTCCAAGTGAAGTGGGAATCCGAAGCAACTTCCTAAAGGAGATTCTACCAAAAAAAATTCTTCAACCTTTCTACGTCCTCAACAGTGGGTGTTCCTCCAAAAGAGTAAGACAAATATTCATTTGAAATTTGTCGTTATACCGCTGTTTTGCTAATCCTGTGTAGGTACTGGTTGACTACGGTTCGACCGTACGGTAATTTGATAGTGCTATTCAAATACCGTGAAGAAGTGTTGTATCTTGGGAGACCAGCGTCCATTATCCCGTAAGCACCGGTGCGGGGGACGTAATTGTCTTAAGGAGATTCGCTGTAAGCGTACCTCACTTCAATTACTGTATAAGTGGACTAAGTCCTTTATACAGGGGATATACTTTACAGTATATCGAGATTGACTTAGATTCAGTCTAAGTGAAACTGTATAAGTGGATTAAATCCTTTATACAGGGGATATACTTTACAGTATATCGAGACTGACTTGGATTCAGTCTAATTGGTGCTTAAACCAAGGAAGGAAATTGAAAGGTGGTTCTTGAATTAAGGAACGTTCTTTGAACGGAAAACCTCCCACCTGATATTTGCCGACCTGGCCAATTAGATTATTGATATCTCAGTGATCTTGATTAGTTGTCAGATTGATTCTTGTTAAGCAGAAACCCAACAATCTTAAGACAATTACGGTTTCTCACTTCTGTTCTGCTTGAACTTGCAGAAAAAGATGTCTGAGACTAATCAAGATAGCTCAAGTAAGGCACCAAACATGCTACAAGCATTGATGCCTACTCCACTTCCTAACCCGAAGCCGGAGAAGCCAGGAAAATTTGATGGCACAGAATTCAAGAGGTGGCAACAGAAGATACTCTTCTACTTGACCACTCTTCATCTGGCCAGATTCCTGGAAGAAGATCCACCAGAGCCTGCAACTGATGCATGGACTCAATGTGACTTCCTTTGCCGAAATTATGTTTTAAATGGACTGGATGACTCTATTTACAATGTCTACAGTCCTATCACAACGGCAAAGAAGTTATGGGCCAGTCTTGACAAGAAGTACAAGACTGAAGATGCTGGTACCAAGAAGTTCGTCGTAGGACGATTTCTAGAGTACAAAATGGTGGACAGCAAGACTGTAATCAGTCAGGTGCAAGAGTTCCAACTTATCTTGCACGAGATAGAAGCTGAAGGTATGATCCTACCTGAAAATTTTCAGGTTGCTACTATCGTGGAGAAACTCCCACCTGCGTGGAGAGATTTCAAGAACTACCTTAAGCACAAGCGAAAGGAGTTAAAGTTGGAAGATCTCATTGTGAGGCTTCGTATTGAGGAGGACAATCGCAAGTCCGAGAAACGGAGCAGTAAGAACTCCTACGAAGCAAAAGCAAATGTGATCGAAGACTCAAGGGAAAAGCGTCTACTTCCAAAGGCTTAAAGCGGAAGAAGACTTCCCAGGGGTACAAAGGCAAGGTCCAAGAAGGCAAGAACATGCGCTTCAAGGGAACTTGCTACATCTGCAACAAAGAGGGGCATAAGGCGAATGAATGTCGCAGCCGTCTCAAACAAAACAAGAATCTTGTTGATTGTCTTTTTAAAGACAATGTTGCAGTGGTAGACAAAAAGTATGTGTATCTGTACCCGAAGCTTATAAATAAAGAAAATTCTTCTGTTTATTTGCTTGAGTCTCCTAATTTGTGGCATGCTAGATTAGGGCATGTAAATTACAAGTCTTTAAAGAACTTGTCTAATCTGGGATATATTCCTAAACTCAACTTGGAAGAAATTCGCAAGTGTGAGGTTTGTGTTGAGGCCAAGTTGGCTAAAAATTCATTTCACTCAATAGATCGAAATACAGAACCTTTAGGGTTAATTCATAGCGATCTATGTGACTTGAAGTTTATGCCAACTAGAGGCGGTAAAAAGTATTTCATTACTTTTATCGATGACTGTACAAGATACTGTTATGTGTATCTTTTGAACAGTAAGGATGAGGCAATAAATATGTTTACAACATATAAAGCCGAAGTTGAGAATCAACTCAACAAGAAAATCAAGATTCTAAAATCCGATAGAGGCGGAGAATATGAATCAAATGATTTTAGTGAGTTATGTGCTAGTTTTGGTATAATACATCAAACTACAGCACCATACACTCCTCAGCAGAATGGAATTGCTGAACGGAAGAACAGAACTTTGAAGGAGATGGTTAATTCCATGCTCGTAAGTTCTGGAGCTCCGCAGAACTTGTGGGGGGAAGCTCTATTAACTGCAAATCATATTCTAAATAGAGTACCCCACAAGAAACTTGGTCTAATACCATTCGAGTTATGGCATGGAAGGACACCTTCCTACCATTACCTCAAAATGTGGGGGTGCCTTGCAAAGGTGCTGGCACCATTACCCAAAAAGACTAAGTTGGGAGCAAAAACTATGGACTGCATATTCATAGGCTATGCCTTGAATAGCAGTGCATATAGATTTCTGGTTCATAAATCAGAAATACCTGATATTCATGTAAACATGATTATCGAATCTTGAGATACTGTGTTCTTTGAAGACATCTTTCCGTACAAACGGGAAGCAGATAAGACTTCTGGGAAAAGAACACACGAGATGGCGTTCAGGGACGAAAGCCCCGAGGAACGAAATGTAAATGCGGAAATTGAACCAAGAAGAAGTCAGAGATCTAGAATCTCAAAATCTTTTGGTCCAGATTTCATAGCATACGCTATTGAGAGCGAGCCTCAAACATTTAAAGAGGCTATGTCAAACCCAGAAGCACAAATGTGGAAAGAAGCTATAATAGCGAAATAGAATCCATACTAAGTAATCATACTTGGGAATTGGTAAACTTGCCTCCTGGAAGTAAACCAATTGGGTGTAAGTGGATTTTCAAACGAAAATTAAAACCCGATGGATCTATCGATAAGTACAAGGCTAGATTAGTAGCCAAGGGTTATCGACAAAAAGAATGACTTGACTACTTCGATACTTATTCACCAGTAACAAGAATAACGTCCATACGGATGTTGATTGCGATTGCAGTATTGCACAACTTAGATATCCATCAAATGGATGTCAAGACTGCATTCTTAAATGGTGAATTAAGTGAAGAGATATATATGGAGCAACCTGAAGGATTTAAAGTCAAGGGCCAAGAACACAAGGTGTGTAAATTGGTAAAATCCTTATACGGTTTAAAACAGGCTCCAAAACAATGGCATGAGAAATTTGATAGTGTCATGATCAAAGATGGATTCACTATCAATGAATGCGATAAGTGTGTTTACACGAAAACAGTTGGAAACGCATGTATCATTGTTTGTCTTTATGTAGACGACATGTTGATACTTGGGACTAATATTGAGATTATTAAGTCCACTAAAAGAATGTTATCCAACAGTTTTGATATGAAGGATCTGGGGGTTGCTGATGTAATTTTAGGAATTAAAATTACTAGAACACCAGATGGAATCAGTCTATCTCAATCTCACTACGTAGATAAGATGATAGAAAGATTCAAGGATCATGGGATAAAAGAGAATACAAATCCTTTTCTCCCACACGTCCACCTTCATAAGAATACAGGAACTGGAATACGCCAGTTGGAGTATTCGCAGGTTATCGGAAGTCTAATGTATTTGATGAATTGCACTAGACCCGATATTGCTTACGCTGTAAGCAAGTTAAGTAGATACACTAGTAATCCTAGTGATCTACATTGGACCGCTCTACTACGAGTATTGGGTTACGTATCACATACCAAGGAATATGCCTTGAGATATGGAAAGTATCCTCCTGTACTGGAAGGATACAGTGATGCTAATTGGATTGCAGATTCTGAGGAATCAAAATCAACTAGCGGATACGTATTTACTCTAGCAGGAGCAGCGGTATCATGGAAATCTTCTAAGCAAACATGTATTGCCCGTTCCACTATGGAATCGGAATTCATAGCCTTAGATAAGGCTGGAGAAGAAGCTGAATGGCTTCGACAATTCTTAGAAGATATACCGTTATGGCAAAAGCCAGTGCCCGCTATATGTATACACTGCGACAATCAAGCAGCTATATCTAGGGCACAAAATATGATATACAACGGTAAGTCTAGACATATTCGTCGTAGACATAATACCGTGAAGCAGTTGCTCTCAAATGGAATTATCTCTATTGACTTTGTATCGTCAAAGGATAATTTAGCGGATCCGCTTACTAAAGGTTTAAGTGGAGAGCGTATAAACTGCGCATCGAGGGGAATGGGTCTAAAAGCCTAACCTTACCGAGTCAGCTTAATGGAAACCTCACTTAGCGACTGGAGATCCCACGGACTAAGTTCAAGAGGAAAAACTAGTTATGATTGACTCAGCAAGTAAGCACTTGAGAGCTTGACTCCAATCCAATCCTAAGGTGCACATAAGTGCTTTTCTACAAGTGGATTAAGGATAAGCTTAAATGCTTTTAATGATGCCTATATCTTGTTACTAAACAAGTGGAGTAGAGTAGACTACTCTTAATAGGTCCATCACCTATGTGAGTATAGAGTTGGGTCGGCTCTTTGGGAATCTCTATGGAGGCTGTTATTCCCTAAAGATACTCTCTGAAACCAAGAATGTCCAGGGCCAAAACGGACACAACAGAGAACCAAAGTTGATTTGGAAAGTTACTGTGTGAAGCTTGTTGACTTGACTTACACTAACGGCTAACAGTTCAAGACCTAGTTCACTGATTAGCCAGTAAGTCCGATAAAGCTTTCACTATGGAAGGTTCAAGACCTAGTTCACCTATCCTTATGCAGTTTCTTTTCTCAAGTACCTTACACAATAGAGTCAGTCTCTTTGTGTGTCATTCCTTGAATCTCTCATTCATTGTGGGGGATTGTTGGAATTGAAGAATATAAAGGTGAATCTTCGAGTTGAATTATGGCAAGATCCGTTGATGGAATCAACCGGATGATGGTTGGAGTGTGTTCTCCTTCCATTTGTGATGAACGTGGTATATTCACATGTTCAATTCCGACTTCGAATGAATGAGATATTCAAGTCCAAAGTTTGCCTAATTCAAAGCCAAAACGGGACTAAAGGTGGCTTAAAGCATTTAGTCCCACATTGGCCATGTGATGGAAGTATATGGGGTATAAATAGAGAAAAAATGAGACCAAAGGGTGTGCCCTTTGGGTACTTGGAGTTTTTCGCGCGCGAATTGGAGGGAACTATACTCGTACATGCGTACGTGCACGCACGCGCGCCGCCGCTGGCGGCGGCGGCCGGCCGGCCGGCCGGCGCCGGTGCCGGTGCCGGTGCCGGCCGGGCTCGGGCTCGGGCCTGGGCCTGGGCCTGGGCCTGGGCCTGGGTCCAGGTCCGGGTCCGGTCCGGGGGCCGCGGGCTCGGTGGTCCGTGGTCCGATCTGAGTTCCCTACCTGGTTCTCTTTTTGAATCAGGGGCCGTTAATCCACCCGCCCGCGGAAGGATTCGAAAACTCCAACGGGTGCCGCCCGCGCGAACGGATCCGACCATTCGCCAACCGCTGTCGGAAAACCGACAGAGCGGTTGGTCGGTTGCGACGGTTCTGTCCGAACCGTCGCAACTGTTGGGAATTGGCGGACGAGAATACCCCTCCGGAGCGCTATAAAAAGCGCCCCAGGGGTTCATTCTCAAACGAACCAAATCTGAGACTCTTTCTCTCTTTTGAAAGATCTCTCTCTCTCTCTATAAGTTCAGACTTCGGTTCTGAACTGGGCTCCAGCGAAGTGGGGAATCCACGACTTCCAGAGCGACTTCCAACGAAGTGGGAATCCGCGACTTCCAAGTGAAGTGGGAATCCGAAGCAACTTCCTAAAGGAGATTCTACCAAAAAAAATTCTTCAACCTTTCTACGTCCTCAACAGTGGGTGTTCCTCCAAAAGAGTAAGACAAATATTCATTTGAAATTTGTCGTTATACCGCTGTTTTGCTAATCCTGTGTAGGTACTGGTTGACTACGGTTCGACCGTACGGTAATTTGATAGTGCTATTCAAATACCGTGAAGAAGTGTTGTATCTTGGGAGACCAGCGTCCATTATCCCGTAAGCACCGGTGCGGGGGACGTAATTGTCTTAAGGAGATTCGCTGTAAGCGTACCTCACTTCAATTACTGTATAAGTGGACTAAGTCCTTTATACAGGGGATATACTTTACAGTATATCGAGATTGACTTAGATTCAGTCTAAGTGAAACTGTATAAGTGGATTAAATCCTTTATACAGGGGATATACTTTACAGTATATCGAGACTGACTTGGATTCAGTCTAATTGGTGCTTAAACCAAGGAAGGAAATTGAAAGGTGGTTCTTGAATTAAGGAACGTTCTTTGAACGGAAACCTCCCACCTGATATTTGCCGACCTGGCCAATTAGATTATTGATATCTCAGTGATCTTGATTAGTTGTCAGATTGATTCTTGTTAAGCAGGAAACCAACAATCTTAAGACAATTACGGTTTCTCACTTCTGTTCTGCTTGAACTTGCAGAAAAAGATGTCTGAGACTAATCAAGATAGCTCAGTAAGGCACCAACATGCTACAAGCATTAATGCCTACTCCACTTCCTAACCCGAAGCCGGAGAAGCCAGGAAAATTTGATGGCACAGAATTCAAGAGGTGGCAACAGAAGATACTCTTCTACTTGACCACTCTTCATCTGGCCAGATTCCTGGAAGAAGATCCACCAGAGCCTGCAACTGATGCATGGACTCAATGTGACTTCCTTTGCCGAAATTATGTTTTAAATGGACTGGATGACTCTATTTACAATGTCTACAGTCCTATCACAACGGCAAAGAAGTTATGGGCCAGTCTTGACAAGAAGTACAAGACTGAAGATGCTGGTACCAAGAAGTTCGTCGTAGGACGATTTCTAGAGTACAAAATGGTGGACAGCAAGACTGTAATCAGTCAGGTGCAAGAGTTCCAACTTATCTTGCACGAGATAGAAGCTGAAGGTATGATCCTACCTGAAAATTTTCAGGTTGCTACTATCGTGGAGAAACTCCCACCTGCGTGGAGAGATTTCAAGAACTACCTTAAGCACAAGCGAAAGGAGTTAAAGTTGGAAGATCTCATTGTGAGGCTTCGTATTGAGGAGGACAATCGCAAGTCCGAGAAACGGAGCAGTAAGAACTCCTACGAAGCAAAAGCAAATGTGATCGAAGACTCAAAGGGAAAAGCGTCTACTTCCAAAGGCTTAAAGCGGAAGAAGACTTCCCAGGGGTACAAAGGCAAGGTCCAAGAAGGCAAGAACATGCGCTTCAAGGGAACTTGCTACATCTGCAACAAAGAGGGGCATAAGGCGAATGAATGTCGCAGCCGTCTCAAACAAAACAAGAATCTTGTTGATTGTCTTTTTAAAGACAATGTTGCAGTGGTAGACAAAAAGTATGTGTATCTGTACCCGAAGCTTATAAATAAAGAAAATTCTTCTGTTTATTTGCTTGAGTCTCCTAATTTGTGGCATGCTAGATTAGGGCATGTAAATTACAAGTCTTTAAAGAACTTGTCTAATCTGGGATATATTCCTAAACTCAACTTGGAAGAAATTCGCAAGTGTGAGGTTTGTGTTGAGGCCAAGTTGGCTAAAAATTCATTTCACTCAATAGATCGAAATACAGAACCTTTAGGGTTATTCATAGCGATCTATGTGACTTGAAGTTTATGCCAACTAGAGGCGGTAAAAAGTATTTCATTACTTTTATCGATGACTGTACAAGATACTGTTATGTGTATCTTTTGAACAGTAAGGATGAGGCAATAAATATGTTTACAACATATAAAGCCGAAGTTGAGAATCAACTCAACAAGAAAATCAAGATTCTAAAATCCGATAGAGGCGGAGAATATGAATCAAATGATTTTAGTGAGTTATGTGCTAGTTTTGGTATAATACATCAAACTACAGCACCATACACTCCTCAGCAGAATGGAATTGCTGAACGAAGAACAGAACTTTGAAGGAGATGGTTAATTCCATGCTCGTAAGTTCTGGAGCTCCGCAGAACTTGTGGGGGAAGCTCTATTAACTGCAAATCATATTCTAAATAGAGTACCCCACAAGAAACTTGGTCTAATACCATTCGAGTTATGGCATGGAAGGACACCTTCCTACCATTACCTCAAAATGTGGGGGTGCCTTGCAAAGGTGCTGGCACCATTACCCAAAAAGACTAAGTTGGGAGCAAAAACTATGGACTGCATATTCATAGGCTATGCCTTGAATAGCAGTGCATATAGATTTCTGGTTCATAAATCAGAAATACCTGATATTCATGTAAACATGATTATCGAATCTTGAGATACTGTGTTCTTTGAAGACATCTTTCCGTACAAACGGAAGCAGATAAGACTTCTGGGAAAGAACACACGAGATGGCGTTCAGGGACGAAAGCCCCGAGGAACGAAATGTAAATGCGGAAATTGAACCAAGAAGAAGTCAGAGATCTAGAATCTCAAAATCTTTTGGTCCGATTTCATAGCATACGCTATTGAGAGCGAGCCTCAAACATTTAAAGAGGCTATGTCAAACCCAGAAGCACAAATGTGGAAAGAAGCTATAAATAGCGAAATAGAATCCATACTAAGTAATCATACTTGGGAATTGGTAAACTTGCCTCCTGGAAGTAAACCAATTGGGTGTAAGTGGATTTTTCAAACGAAAATTAAAACCCGATGGATCTATCGATAAGTACAAGGCTAGATTAGTAGCCAAGGGTTATCGACAAAAAGAATGACTTGACTACTTCGATACTTATTCACCAGTAACAAGAATAACGTCCATACGGATGTTGATTGCGATTGCAGTATTGCACAACTTAGATATCCATCAAATGGATGTCAAGACTGCATTCTTAAATGGTGAATTAAGTGAAGAGATATATATGGAGCAACCTGAAGGATTTAAAGTCAAGGGCCAAGAACACAAGGTGTGTAAATTGGTAAAATCCTTATACGGTTTAAAACAGGCTCCAAAACAATGGCATGAGAAATTTGATAGTGTCATGATCAAAGATGGATTCACTATCAATGAATGCGATAAGTGTGTTTACACGAAAACAGTTGGAAACGCATGTATCATTGTTTGTCTTTATGTAGACGACATGTTGATACTTGGGACTAATATTGAGATTATTAAGTCCACTAAAAGAATGTTATCCAACAGTTTTGATATGAAGGATCTGGGGGTTGCTGATGTAATTTTAGGAATTAAAATTACTAGAACACCAGATGGAATCAGTCTATCTCAATCTCACTACGTAGATATGATAGAAAGATTCAAGGATCATGGGATAAAGAGAATACAAATCCTTTTCTCCCACACGTCCACCTTCATAAGAATACAGGAACTGGAATACGCCAGTTGGAGTATTCGCAGGTTATCGGAAGTCTAATGTATTTGATGAATTGCACTAGACCCGATATTGCTTACGCTGTAAGCAAGTTAAGTAGATACACTAGTAATCCTAGTGATCTACATTGGACCGCTCTACTACGAGTATTGGGTTACGTATCACATACCAAGGAATATGCCTTGAGATATGGAAAGTATCCTCCTGTACTGGAAGGATACAGTGATGCTAATTGGATTGCAGATTCTGAGGAATCAAAATCAACTAGCGGATACGTATTTACTCTAGCAGGAGCAGCGGTATCATGGAAATCTTCTAAGCAAACATGTATTGCCCGTTCCACTATGGAATCGGAATTCATAGCCTTAGATAAGGCTGGAGAAGAAGCTGAATGGCTTCGACAATTCTTAGAAGATATACCGTTATGGCAAAAGCCAGTGCCCGCTATATGTATACACTGCGACAATCAAGCAGCTATATCTAGGGCACAAAATATGATATACAACGGTAAGTCTAGACATATTCGTCGTAGACATAATACCGTGAAGCAGTTGCTCTCAAATGGAATTATCTCTATTGACTTTGTATCGTCAAAGGATAATTTAGCGGATCCGCTTACTAAAGGTTTAAGTGGAGAGCGTATAAACTGCGCATCGAGGGGAATGGGTCTAAAAGCCTAACCTTACCGAGTCAGCTTAATGGAAACCTCACTTAGCGACTGGAGATCCCACGGACTAAGTTCAAGAGGAAAAACTAGTTATGATTGACTCAGCAAGTAAGCACTTGAGAGCTTGACTCCAATCCATTCCTAAGGTGCACATAAGTGCTTTTCTACAAGTGGATTAAGGATAAGCTTAAATGCTTTTAATGATGCCTATATCTTGTTACTAAACAAGTGGAGTAGAGTAGACTACTCTTAATAGGTCCATCACCTATGTGAGTATAGAGTTGGGTCGGCTCTTTGGGAATCTCTATGGAGGCTGTTATTCCCTAAAGATACTCTCTGAAACCAAGAATGTCCAGGGCCAAAACGGACACAACAGAGAACCAAAGTTGATTTGGAAAGTTACTGTGTGAAGCTTGTTGACTTGACTTACACTAACGGCTAACAGTTCAAGACCTAGTTCACTGATTAGCCAGTAAGTCCGATAAAGCTTTCACTATGGAAGGTTCAAGACCTAGTTCACCTATCCTTATGCAGTTTCTTTTCTCAAGTACCTTACACAATAGAGTCAGTCTCTTTGTGTGTCATTCCTTGAATCTCTCATTCATTGTGGGGGATTGTTGGAATTGAAGAATATAAAGGTGAATCTTCGAGTTGAATTATGGCAAGATCCGTTGATGGAATCAACCGGATGATGGTTGGAGTGTGTTCTCCTTCCATTTGTGATGAACGTGGTATATTCACATGTTCAATTCCGACTTCGAATGAATGAGATATTCAAGTCCAAAGTTTGCCTAATTCAAAGCCAAAACGGGACTAAAGGTGGCTTAAAGCATTTAGTCCCACATTGGCCATGTGATGGAAGTATATGGGGTATAAATAGAGAAAAAATGAGACCAAAGGGTGTGCCCTTTGGGTACTTGGAGTTTTCGCGCGCGAATTGGAGGGAACTATACTCGTACATGCGTACGTGCACGCACGCGCGCCGCCGCTGGCGGCGGCCGCCGGCCGGCCGGCCGGCCGGCGCCGGCGCCGGTGCCGGTGCCGGTGCCGGTGCCGGGCCGGGCCTGGGCCTGGGTCCGGGTCCGGGGGCCGCGGGCCGCGGGCTCGGTGGTCCGTGGTCCGTGGTCCGATCTGAGTTCCCTACCTGGTTCTCTTTTTGAATCAGGGGCCGTTAATCCAACCCGCCCGCGGAAGGATTCGAAAACTCCAACGGGTGTCCGCCCGCGCGAACGGATCTGACCATTCGCCAACCGCTGTCGGAAAACCGACAGAGCGGTTGGTCGGTTGCGACGGTTCTGTCCGAACCGTCGCAACTGTTGGGAATTGGCGGACGAGAATACCCCTCCGGAGCGCTATAAAAAGCGCCCCAGGGGTTCATTCTCAAACGAACCAAATCTGAGACTCTTTCTCTCTTTTGAAAGATCTCTCTCTCTCTCTATAAGTTCAGACTTCGGTTCTGAACTGGGCTCCAGCGAAGTGGGGAATCCACGACTTCCAGAGCGACTTCCAACGAAGTGGGAATCCGCGACTTCCAAGTGAAGTGGGAATCCGAAGCAACTTCCTAAAGGAGATTCTACCAAAAAAAATTCTTCAACCTTTCTACGTCCTCAACAGTGGGTGTTCCTCCAAAAGAGTAAGACAAATATTCATTTGAAATTTGTCGTTATACCGCTGTTTTGCTAATCCTGTGTAGGTACTGGTTGACTACGGTTCGACCGTACGGTAATTTGATAGTGCTATTCAAATACCGTGAAGAAGTGTTGTATCTTGGGAGACCAGCGTCCATTATCCCGTAAGCACCGGTGCGGGGACGTAATTGTCTTAAGGAGATTCGCTGTAAGCGTACCTCACTTCAATTACTGTATAAGTGGACTAAGTCCTTTATACAGGGGATATACTTTACAGTATATCGAGATTGACTTAGATTCAGTCTAAGTGAAACTGTATAAGTGGATTAAATCCTTTATACAGGGGATATACTTTACAGTATATCGAGACTGACTTGGATTCAGTCTAATTGGTGCTTAAACCAAGGAAGGAAATTGAAAGGTGGTTCTTGAATTAAGGAACGTTCTTTGAACGGAAAACCTCCCACCTGATATTTGCCGACCTGGCCAATTAGATTATTGATATCTCAGTGATCTTGATTAGTTGTCAGATTGATTCTTGTTAAGCAGGAAACCCAACAATCTTAAGACAATTACGGTTTCTCACTTCTGTTCTGCTTGAACTTGCAGAAAAAGATGTCTGAGACTAATCAAGATAGCTCAAGTAAGGCACCAAACATGCTACAAGCATTGATGCCTACTCCACTTCCTAACCCGAAGCCGGAGAAGCCAGGAAAATTTGATGGCACAGAATTCAAGAGGTGGCAACAGAAGATACTCTTCTACTTGACCACTCTTCATCTGGCCAGATTCCTGGAAGAAGATCCACCAGAGCCTGCAACTGATGCATGGACTCAATGTGACTTCCTTTGCCGAAATTATGTTTTAAATGGACTGGATGACTCTATTTACAATGTCTACAGTCCTATCACAACGGCAAAGAAGTTATGGGCCAGTCTTGACAAGAAGTACAAGACTGAAGATGCTGGTACCAAGAAGTTCGTCGTAGGACGATTTCTAGAGTACAAAATGGTGGACAGCAAGACTGTAATCAGTCAGGTGCAAGAGTTCCAACTTATCTTGCACGAGATAGAAGCTGAAGGTATGATCCTACCTGAAAATTTTCAGGTTGCTACTATCGTGGAGAAACTCCCACCTGCGTGGAGAGATTTCAAGAACTACCTTAAGCACAAGCGAAAGGAGTTAAAGTTGGAAGATCTCATTGTGAGGCTTCGTATTGAGGAGGACAATCGCAAGTCCGAGAAACGGAGCAGTAAGAACTCCTACGAAGCAAAAGCAAATGTGATCGAAGACTCAAAGGGAAAAGCGTCTACTTCCAAAGGCTTAAAGCGGAAGAAGACTTCCCAGGGGTACAAAGGCAAGGTCCAAGAAGGCAAGAACATGCGCTTCAAGGGAACTTGCTACATCTGCAACAAAGAGGGGCATAAGGCGAATGAATGTCGCAGCCGTCTCAAACAAAACAAGAATCTTGTTGATTGTCTTTTTAAAGACAATGTTGCAGTGGTAGACAAAAAGTATGTGTATCTGTACCCGAAGCTTATAAATAAAGAAAATTCTTCTGTTTATTTGCTTGAGTCTCCTAATTTGTGGCATGCTAGATTAGGGCATGTAAATTACAAGTCTTTAAAGAACTTGTCTAATCTGGGATATATTCCTAAACTCAACTTGGAAGAAATTCGCAAGTGTGAGGTTTGTGTTGAGGCCAAGTTGGCTAAAAATTCATTTCACTCAATAGATCGAAATACAGAACCTTTAGGGTTAATTCATAGCGATCTATGTGACTTGAAGTTTATGCCAACTAGAGGCGGTAAAAAGTATTTCATTACTTTTATCGATGACTGTACAAGATACTGTTATGTGTATCTTTTGAACAGTAAGGATGAGGCAATAAATATGTTTACAACATATAAAGCCGAAGTTGATAATCAACTCAACAAGAAAATCAAGATTCTAAAATCCGATAGAGGCGGAGAATATGAATCAAATGATTTTAGTGAGTTATGTGCTAGTTTTGGTATAATACATCAAACTACAGCACCATACACTCCTCAGCAGAATGGAATTGCTGAACGGAAGAACAGAACTTTGAAGGAGATGGTTAATTCCATGCTCGTAAGTTCTGGAGCTCCGCAGAACTTGTGGGGGGAAGCTCTATTAACTGCAAATCATATTCTAAATAGAGTACCCCACAAGAAACTTGGTCTAATACCATTCGAGTTATGGCATGGAAGGACACCTTCCTACCATTACCTCAAAATGTGGGGGTGCCTTGCAAAGGTGCTGGCACCATTACCCAAAAGACTAAGTTGGGAGCAAAACTATGGACTGCATATTCATAGGCTATGCCTTGAATAGCAGTGCATATAGATTTCTGGTTCATAAATCAGAAATACCTGATATTCATGTAAACATGATTATCGAATCTTGAGATACTGTGTTCTTTGAAGACATCTTTCCGTACAAACGGGAAGCAGATAAGACTTCTGGGAAAAGAACACACGAGATGGCGTTCAGGGACGAAAGCCCCGAGGAACGAAATGTAAATGCGGAAATTGAACCAAGAAGAAGTCAGAGATCTAGAATCTCAAAATCTTTTGGTCCAGATTTCATAGCATACGCTATTGAGAGCGAGCCTCAAACATTTAAAGAGGCTATGTCAAACCCAGAAGCACAAATGTGGAAAGAAGCTATAAATAGCGAAATAGAATCCATACTAAGTAATCATACTTGGGAATTGGTAAACTTGCCTCCTGGAAGTAAACCAATTGGGTGTAAGTGGATTTTCAAACGAAAATTAAAACCCGATGGATCTATCGATAAGTACAAGGCTAGATTAGTAGCCAAGGGTTATCGACAAAAAGAATGACTTGACTACTTCGATACTTATTCACCAGTAACAAGAATAACGTCCATACGGATGTTGATTGCGATTGCAGTATTGCACAACTTAGATATCCATCAAATGGATGTCAAGACTGCATTCTTAAATGGTGAATTAAGTGAAGAGATATATATGGAGCAACCTGAAGGATTTAAAGTCAAGGGCCAAGAACACAAGGTGTGTAAATTGGTAAAATCCTTATACGGTTTAAAACAGGCTCCAAAACAATGGCATGAGAAATTTGATAGTGTCATGATCAAAGATGGATTCACTATCAATGAATGCGATAAGTGTGTTTACACGAAAACAGTTGGAAACGCATGTATCATTGTTTGTCTTTATGTAGACGACATGTTGATACTTGGGACTAATATTGAGATTATTAAGTCCACTAAAAGAATGTTATCCAACAGTTTTGATATGAAGGATCTGGGGGTTGCTGATGTAATTTTAGGAATTAAAATTACTAGAACACCAGATGGAATCAGTCTATCTCAATCTCACTACGTAGATAAGATGATAGAAAGATTCAAGGATCATGGATAAAAGAGAATACAAATCCTTTTCTCCCACACGTCCACCTTCATAAGAATACAGGAACTGGAATACGCCAGTTGGAGTATTCGCAGGTTATCGGAAGTCTAATGTATTTGATGAATTGCACTAGACCCGATATTGCTTACGCTGTAAGCAAGTTAAGTAGATACACTAGTAATCCTAGTGATCTACATTGGACCGCTCTACTACGAGTATTGGGTTACGTATCACATACCAAGGAATATGCCTTAGATATGGAAAGTATCCTCCTGTACTGGAAGGATACAGTGATGCTAATTGGATTGCAGATTCTGAGGAATCAAAATCAACTAGTGTTCGGTACGGAAAAGAGATTTTGCCGTAAAATTTCCTTGAATCAGTTGAAAGATTACAACAAAACAATATTCCGACTACAAGGGAGGGAGGATGCTTGGATCTTCCCTTTGTTTAAGGCTGGGTTCTTCGTGTGGCGATGGAGAGTGAATCTTGTTCTCCGTTGACCAGATGACCGTCCTGGACCGTCGGGGGTCTTCTCTTCGGCCGGTAGGGGAGTAACTCAGCTCCGGCTACCAAACTCTCAAAGAGGAGGTAGGCGAAGATAGGCTAGTACTCAGTAAGCCTGTTGAAGAATCTCCTCTCTCTCGGTCGTTGACGTCGGGCTTCTCTCTCTCGATGCCTTGATCTTCTGACCCTCTGGATTCAAAAATGCCGACCTTAATTGATCACTCGACCTTCTTCTCCCACTGAATCCCAATCTTCGACCCTTCCTTCATAGCCAACAGGCTATTTATAGGGGTCTTAGGGGGTGATCGTGCCCCCTAAAAATGCGCCTGAATGAGGGCCGTTACCCGCGATACGCGCGGTAACCGACTCCCCACGATCTGGGCGGTTGCAACTGAGACGCGGATTTCAGACTAAACGCGCCTTGATGCTGAGACGCGGGCTTCAGGCCGGACGCGCCTTGGATGCTGAGACGCGGGCGTCGAGCCAACGCGCCTTGATATTGAGACGCGGGCTTCAGGCCGACGCGCTTTGATGTTTAAGACGCGGGCTTCAGGCCGACGCGTCTTGAAGTTGAGACGCGGGCTTCAGGCCGACGCGTCTTTGAAGTTGAGACGCGGGCTTCAGGCCGACGCGTCTTGAAGTTGAGACGCGGGCTTCAATCCTTTGCGTCTTTGAGACTGCTTCTTTGGTGGCTTGCCTGGTTAGTCATTTTTAGACAGCCTACAGAACCCCCTCCAAAGTTTCCGATATTCCGCAGTTGAATGGGACGGATTTCGGAATACTTTGGACTTAACCGCGTTCGCCTTTGTGACTGGACTGTTGATGCTTCGGGTTTGACCTTATCCGAATTTGGTCTTCGTGAGTGTACTGTTGAACTCTTAGAAGCCATCAGAGTCGATCGTGTTGAGTGTCTAGATACACAGCCTAGACCTCCCCAATTGCTTTTTAGTCTGTCACGGGTGCGTTTTTGGCTAGGAGTAGTTGGTTGTCTGTTGGCGCCAGTGTACTGTTGAACTGTCTTGCAGACGCATGAAACTGGACGCAGGCTCCTTTTTGAAAGCAGACGCAGGAGACTGGACGCAGGCTCCTTTTTTGAAAGCAGACGCAAGAGACTGGACGCAGGCTTCTTTTTGAAAAGTAGAAGCCACTTTGAAGACGCAGCGTCTATAGGGTAGACGCTATGTTGGTCAGACGCGAACTCCTTAGAGGGGACGCGACCTTCAGAAAGCATTCTTGGAGATGCTGACGGGGCATGTCCGGTGCGTTTTCTGGGCGCGAACTTTACGCTGTCATGATGACGCCGCCAGCTGGCCTGGGGAAACGGCGAAATTTCGCCTTTTGGCGCGCGGATCTTGCGGTTCATTAAATGAACTGCTCCACGTGTCGGCTTCTGATTCGCGGCGGGGTTGCGACGCATGATCTTCGTCACCGGCAGTGATTTTGTTACACGCGTCAAGCGACGGTTCGCTGCAGCGTCCCTTGGGTCACGCGCCGCGTATCTCTGCGTATCCCCGTGCCTATAAAAGGCAACTGTTTGGAGAACTTCCTCTTCTCCCGCATTCGCTTACTCTGAGAATTTTAGAAAAGAAGAACTCTCTTCCTCTGTTCCTTTTTCTAGCTTCAGACCAAACTCGCCATGGCACCAAAGACCAAGCCGACCGCCTCCTCCTCAAAGGCGACCACCACCGAGGCCCGGAGGGGCGTCTCCTCCTCTGCGCAGGACTTCGTCCTCCAAGGCCTCCAAGGTAGTATGCCTTAGGCAGAACTGACCCTTAAGGACTTTAAACCATTAAAAGCGTGTTTGATTCCCCAGACGCAGTCTTTGGGATGATAACCGGGCGCGGATTAGATAATCTGACACCCAAGAGCCCTGTGCTTCGGGTCCTTCACTTAGAATTTCTCTAACTGTGAAGGTCTCTGGACGCAGCTTTGCAGAACGCAGATTTGATCTTCGCGTTCTGTGTCATCAGGCGCCAATTTGATGAATCTGGCGTCTGAGTCCAAGTGCTTTGAATTTTTACAAGTCTTGGTTTGCAGAACGCGGATTTGATCCTTGCGTTCTGTGTCATCAGGCGCCAATTTGATGAATCTGGCGTCTGAGTCCAAGTACTTTGAAATTCCACAAGTCTTGGTTTGCAGAACGCGGATTTGATCCTTGCGTTTCTGTGTCATCAGGCGCCAATTTGATGAATCTGGCGTCTGAGTCCAAGTACTTTGAAATTCCACAAGTCTTGGTTTGCAGAACGCGGATTTGATCCTTGCGTTCTGTGCCATCAGGCGCCAATTTGATGAATCTGGCGTCTGAGTCCAAGTACTTGGAATTTCATAAGTGGCTTCAATCTTTGCGTTCTGTGCTTCTTGACGCAGATTTGCGGGTCTGGACGCGGATTTGATGATTCCTGCGTCCAGTATCTTTTCTGCGTTCGGACGCAGAACACTTAGTATTTTTTTTTTACTTTTGGTAAAGCATCTGACTTAAGTGTCTTCATCTTTTTGCAGCGCCGCAACCTGCTACTTCACTCCCCAAGATACGCCATTTTGGGCATGTAGGTGGAGCTGACCGGAACCTGACCTTTGTGCTGCAAAGGACTGCCCCTGTGACTGCCGACCAGTCGCCGGCTCGTGAGAAGAAGCTCTCGAATGTCGAGATGAGGACTCTTCGAGTGCTGATGACCGATGCAGCATTCGTCACGGATGACGGCATCCAGCTGAAGAAGCCCGCCTTCTTCTTCGGGGATCATATCCACGATGGCGGCCATCGCGTGCACGAAGGGACTTACACATGGCTCCGTCAAATAGGGGGCAGAAGGTTCTTTCTCCCGGCCATGGATAGGATGTACCCTATGTTCTATTACCAGCATATGTCCGTCCCGCGGAAGATGGAGTTTGACCTCGCTCGATATGCTTCTGAGGTTACTCTTGGCGATCTGGGCTCCCACCACCAAGTGCACCGTCATGACGGCCATGACGAGTCGGTTATCGGCCTTTTCCCTGGATCGCGCAAGAGGGAGATCCCGTCTGGAGAGATACCGCACATTGGCTCCACCTTCCTCAACATGTTCATGGCAGCGGAGGGTGACTATCCAGTTGCGTTCCGTGCATATGGGTGGATCTATTCCCCAGCGAATTACTGGTGGGGCAGGATGGTTGGCTTTGTCCTTACCGAGCTCGGGGATTTGCTGAAGCGTGTAGGACTGTACTCGGCGGTCAGGGCCGTACAGTGGGGGATCCCTCAAAGTTCTCAAAACTTCTTTGGGATCCTAGAACGTTATAATCCCTTGACGGGGACGTTCTTTACTCCAGTCGGGGAGATGGGCCTTGCCTTACACGAGATGCACGAGGTCTCAGGACTGGTAACAGGGGACATGCCCTATGAAGAATATGTCCCGACTGCCGTGGAGCTTCGCTACGTGAAGGAGGAGTTTCCCCTCATATATGAGACCTACTGGGAAGTGCTATGTCACTTCCATATCTGCGGTCAGCTCACCAAATGGCGGTCGCAGGGGGTCACGTACCTGTCTTGGGCCAGTTATTTGTTCAACAATGTGAACACCAAAGACCACTTGATCACCCGATTGACGCCCAGCTCTGATAGGGAGATCGAAGACCGGATTGATCAGATGTCCGAGAAATTCTACACCACAGAGTCGAACGAAGATGGTTTCGACCCTGACTTGGTTTTCGAAAGCTTCCACCACCAAGCCCGGACTCCTATCTCCGATCGGGCGCTGCTGGCAGGCTTTCTGATGCTGTGGCTAAAGCGTTGTGTGGTGCCCACGCTGCCACATGAAGTTATAGTTGCCGACGTGGTGTACCCGGCGGTGCTTCTGGCCCATGGCAACCCTATAGCTCTTCTCCCGGCCGTGGTGGCTGGTATTCAGAGCGGGCTGCGGGCGCTGGCTAAAAGCTTTTGTGAGCCGCCAAAAACTGTGGATTCCGAGGGAAAGCCGCTCACGGACGCAGAGGGGAATCCAGTGGTGAAGCGTCCCAATCCTCGGTTTGAGCTGCCTTACACATACCTTATGGCCTGGTATGTGATGCACTGCCCCTCTTTGATGACGGCGGTGCGTTGGAAGGAGGACTCCGTCCCCTTCATACAGCGATTGGAGGGTTCGAGGTGGCAGGATCCTTACATATATTATATCCGAAGCGTCTTTCAGCCCCGGCAAACTATCAGCTCAATCGTTGCCTCCTCCAGATCCCTGGTGCATCCTACGGCGATCTACTTGTCGATTCCGCAGGCCCTGATGATTTCACGAGGTTATCCCAGGGAGCCTTCTGGTGGTTGCTCAATATTCGGCCCGGGTATATGCTTTTCCGACAAGGGACATCATGCACCATTGAGCCATACATGCCGAATCGCTTCGCTCGACAGTTCGGCTATGACCAGCTCTATATCGGGAATCCAAATGCTTA
Organism: Agave tequilana; assembly: GCA_038442645.1. NCBI lineage: Eukaryota > Viridiplantae > Streptophyta > Magnoliopsida > Asparagales > Asparagaceae > Agave > Agave tequilana. Next base: position 144,333 of record JAVJIF010007837.1, read on the forward strand.
TCTCGCCTTCGAAGGGAACTTGTTCGAGGGTGCTCGGGCCTGGTACTATAGTGTGGCTGGAGGGACAGGAACAACCTTCCGTCTACCTCTTGAAGCGCCCAAGTGTCAGATGAGTCTAAGCTATTGTACTTGGTACTCCCAAGCCGTCCAGACACCAGACTTTCTTCCGGCATCTTCATGTATCGAGAGCATCAATGCAAGCCTCGAGACAAGGACAGAGTCTGGTAAACCAACGAGACTCGTAGAGCAGTACCGGAAAGCCTGTAAGGAGGTCGGGAGAAGGACGAGGAGGGAGCCACGAGCTACAGAGCCACGACCGCCAAGGGCAGAGCCACGAGCGAAGAATGAGCCATCAGTAACGAGGGCGGAGCCATCAGCGACGAGAGAGGAGCCTCCAGCAACGAGGGCGGAGCCATCAGCAAAGAGGTCTAAGCAGTTGGCGAGTAAGCGTCATCACCGCTCTACTTCTGTTATTGAGCCTGCCCCGAAGAAGGTTAGGAGGGACTTGGCGGCTGAAGTCTCTCAATCCGGAGCTATCTCTGCCGGAGTTGAGGCTCCTCCTGAAGACGTCGTCAGAGTTGAGGAACCTTCGGAAGAGGAGGATTTCCCCCCTTTAACTCGTGCTCCTAAGTCGCACCGCGAGGCTGTGGAGGAAGGGGAGTTCATCGAACAACCGTTATTGCTGCTGATGCCGAATCCCCGAGATTGACATAATGGGCGATGAAGATGTTGAACTTCCGGAAACCTCAGCTCAGCTCAAACCTCCTTCTGCTCACGAAGGGAGAGGTGAAGCACGGCAACCGGGGTCTCCCAGCATTTTCATTCCCAGTCCTAGGACTGTGGACCCTAGTCCTACCACTGGGGTGATTGGAGGCAAGGCTCCGATTGCGGAGCTTCCTCCCACCGAGTCGTCGTCTTCTTCATTATCGGGGGAGAGCCTCTTTGAGGACAAAGTCGACTATAGCGAGGAACCCGCTCCTCCTGATCAAAGCAAGTTCTTCCATGTCTCAGAGGAGGAAATGTATGGAGGCGAGCCATCGTCTGCACCGTCAGTGGCGGCTATCCCTGTTAAAGGTACCCTTTCCCCCTCCTGTCCAATCTTCTCTTTGCATGTTGAAGAAGATGTCTTGACATTCTTCATTTTATATTGCAGGGTCAGCTGGAGATGCCGAGGCTATAACCTCCTCGCATATTGAGGAGATGGTGGGAGAGTTGACTCGACCACAGGGAATTGAGACCTCAGCTGCTGAGATGCCCTCAGAGGGGGCAGCTGCTGATACTGGGGAGCCTTCCACTCTACCAGAGGAGGAGGCCACTACTGAGGTCAAGAAGGCTCGGGTGGAGGGTCCGACGGCAGGTCCACTCCCAGGAGATTGCACAGCTCAAGTTTCAAATGAAGCTTCTGAGGAAATCGTGCTTGCCACCCCATCATTGGTCACGGAAGTTCCCGCAGGGCTAGCACCTCCGGAAGCACCAGTGGCTGGTTCCGCTCTTGCCGTATCGGCGGTTAGCATGACTTCTGCGCAAAAAGAGCCGGCCTACACCCCTTCTTCCGAGATAGAAGGGGGGTCGGGGAGCGTTCCGGGTGATGACAGCATGGACTTCCTGACGCGCAGTACGGTGCGGCAGTTCTTTGAAGCGATGCGATCGTGCATCGACTTTATCCTTTCTGGGCGTCGTTCTTTTGACTTTGCCCGGAGATTTCTCGGGAATGTGGCCGAGAACATCGAGCTAGTCGGGGGCCTTCCTCTTGCTCAGGCATGTATGCGGGTGGTGGATCAGTTGGAGAGTGACCTGAAAGAGCTGAAGTCTTTAGACGAAGCTGACTCCCTCCACGAAACCCAAGTCATCCTGGATAGCCTCCTTTCTGCCCAAAGGCAAGAGCGACAGGAAGTGGAAGTACAAATTGCCGAAGAGGTCAGCAACCTCGAGCGTTCCCAGGCTGAATGCCAAAGGCTGATTGAAGACTCAGGGGATACTGAGCTTATCATGCAGAACACAGAGCTTGCTATTACCAACGCTCGGGCTGCCATTGCTAAGGCCAAAGCCATGCTAGCTGTCAATGAAGAGAAGCTCGTCGCCCTCCAGAAGAAGCTAGAGGAGCAGAAGGCTGCAAGGGTACGGGCTGAAGAGAGCCAGTCTGTTCATCTCTCCAGATTGGAGACTTTGCGAGCCCAGCTGGCTGAAAAAACCCTGCCTATCTGAAGAGGAGCTGCGGGTCCAGGCGATGATGGAGGCTGAGAAGGCACGTCAGCATGAGATGCATCGTCTCAGGGAGCGCATCCGTTCCCTACCAGATCGAGATTTTTAGCCTTCTCCTCCCTTTTTTTTTTTTGTAACGCTCAATTTTATTTGTATAAGAGAGCGTTTTTGTATCACTTTCATATTTTTGGATATAAATAAAAGTGACACCCTCCTTTTTACTTCTTCTGTCTCGAACTCTTTGCCTTTGGTTGGACATGTAGGAGTAAGGAAGTCTTTGATCTTTATCAAAATTATAATCATAATCTTAATAAGTCAAAAGTATTGAAGAAAGATCTTGTTCCAAGAACTTTCATGACACTGTCAGAGGTGTAAGCTTAACTTGACAGAGGTGATTTTGGTGGACCTGCCACTTTGTGGAAGAAAGTGACAGGTGGAGTTCGTACCCCCAGGAAAGATGAACTTTTATCAAGGATTTTGTGCTTAACTTGATTTCAGATCAGCTGGGGATGTTGATGGAAACATTGTTTATTGGTGTAATGTTAACCAACAATGCCTCCAAAATGAATTCGATATTCTGTTGGGAGAATATCAAATGAAACTAGACTCGCGGGGGAATCTAGGGAAGTCCTTACCGTTAGAGGTGTGATATTAACTTAACGGGTTGGAAATAGTCTTGTCAGAAGTGTAATGTTAACTTGACAAGGACATGAGTTAGAGGTGTGATATTAACTTAACTCATCGACATCTCAGTTTTATAAGGGAAAACTGAGGGTGTCACTGTCATAGGTGTGATGTTTAACTTAACAGTGAGGGTAATGCTAGAGGTGTAATGTTGAACTTGGCATTAGTCGTCTCGGCTTGAAGAAGTCGAGGAAAGGTCATAGCCATAGGTGTATTGTTGAACTTAGCAATGACTCGGATGCTAGAAGTGTAGTGTTAACTTGGCATCGTTCGTCTCGGCTTAAGGAAGTCGAGGAAAGGTCATAGCCATAGGTGTATTGTTGAACTTAGCAATGACTCAGATGCTAGAAGTGTAGTGTTAACTTGGCATCGTCCATTTCAGCTTCGATATGGAAGTCTGAAGAAAGGGTGACTGTCAGAGGTGTAATATTAACTTGACGGGCACCTGATATACTGCTTAGAGGTGTAATGTTAACTTAAACAGTAGTTTGTCAGAGGTGTGATATTAACTTGACAAGAATTGCTCTTGATAGGAGCAATTTGAGGACCTGTCATTCTATTGATGAGAATTGACAAGTGGAATTTGAAATGCCAGAGGTATAGTGTTAACTTGGCAATTTTGAAGTTTGCTGCTCTATGTAGAGGTAACAAGCAGGGCTTGTACTCGACAAGGAGTATTCATTACCAGAGGTATAGTGTTTAACGTAGTAATGATTGCATTTTGTGGTCCTACCATTCTATGGATGAGAATTGGTAAGGGATTTTGGAGGAGAGAGTGGAATCAGGTCCACTTAGGATTTTTAGCAAACCCTCAGCTGTCAACGGATTTGAGGTGCCTTTACCAACTACCGTTTGAGTTGGGCTAGCCATGCTATTCCCCTCAGCATGATGAGTTGTTGAGGATTTATGTTGGGCTTAAATGCCAACATTTTCCTCTATCCTTAGCCGTCGAAGGCGTCGGATGTTTGATCAGAGGTGTGGTTTTAACTTGATCGGCAGGATTTTTAGCAAACCCTCAGCTATCAACGGATTTGATGTGCCTTTACCAACTACCGTTTGAGTTGGGCTAGTCATGCTATTTCCCTCAGCATGATGAGTTGTCGAGGATTTATGTTGGGCTTAAATGCCAACATTTTCCTCTATCCTTAGCCGTCGGAGGCGTTGGATGTTTTTCCGATCAGAGGTGTATTTTTAACTTGATCAACAGAAGAACACCATCTAGGGATAGTATTTCTTCAGGAATTTGCCATTGATTGGCATCATGAGTGTATCGCCATCCGAGGTTATGAGGCGATACGATCCATTTGAGTAGACCGACTCTACTACAAACGGTCCTTCCCATTTGGGTTGGAATTTTCCTTTCGTCTTGTGCGTCATGACCATGGGTCTCCGGACGGCTAAGACAAGGTCGCCTTTCTTGAAAGTTCGCGTCTTGACTTTCTTGTTGAAGGCTCTGGTGATGCGAGCTTGATAAAGCTCGATCTGCTGCTGGGCCTGCAGACGCTTGTCGTCTAAGGCCTCCAGTTCTTGGAGTCGCTGTCGATGCTTCTCCTCTGTTGTCATCTCGGCGGTCAGGGCGACGCGTAGAGATGGAATTTGGATTTCCAGTGGGAGGACAGCTTCACATCCGTACACCAAGGAAAATGGCGTGGCTTTAGTTGGGGTTCGCACGGTCGTGCGATATGCCCATAAGCATTCACCCAGCTTATCGTCCCAGTCTCGTTGACTTTTCGAGACGAATTTCTTAAGAAGCTTGCCAATAGTCTTATTGAAAGCTTCCGCGAGGCCGTTGGCGGGAGGATAGTATGCCGTTGAAGACACACTCTGGATTCTGAACTTGGCACAGAATCTCTGGAAAGCCTGGCTGATGAACTGGGGTCCATTGTCATGGACGATCCGCCGAGGCACACCAAAGCGATAGATAACGTGATGTTTCACGAACTTGATCACGTTAGACGATTTTACCTCTTTTAGAGGAACAGCTTCGGCCCACTTGGAGAAGTAATCGGTTATTGCTAGAATGAACCGATGTCCTTTCGACGATGGTGGGCTGATGGGGCCAACCACGTCCATCCCCCACATTTCGAACGGCCAAGTAGAGGTCGTAGAGTGGAGGTACCCTGGTGCCTGATGGATGAAATCGCCATGTATTTGACAGGCATGACATCTTTTGGCGTAAGCGACGGCATCGGTGACCATTTTGGGCCAGTAGTACCCCAATCCTTGGAGTCTGTTTGCCAGCTTTGGACCAGGTTGGTGAGCTCCACATGTGCCATCATGGGCTTCTTTCAACATTTCGCGGGCCTCTTTTGATGAGAGGCACCGGAGCAGGATCCCGTCATGCGATCGACGGTACAGTGTTCGCGTGATCGCATTATAATAAAATTTGGGGGCTTTCCTCCGAATGGCGGCCGCCTCTTTGGTGTCTTCAGGCAAGATGCCGTATAAGACATAATCAATATAGGAAAATCGCCAGTCTTTAAGCTCTGGAGCGGTTGACACTTCAAGTGTTTCTTTACCGCGACGATCTCCTGTTGACCCTGGGTAGTCTCCGGGGGAAATTTTTGGACAGTATAGGTCGTGGCTATAGACGAATACTTTCTCCATTGCTCCAGCTGGGAGAGCTAGGGAAGCTGCGAGAGATGCGAGGGCATCTGCATGCGCATTTTGGCTTCGCGGCACATGGTCAATGTAGAAGTTTGAAAACTTCTCCGCCATGTGGATTGTCGCGTTGTAGTAGGGTACTAGATCTTCATGTCTGACCTCATACTCTCCGCGAACTTGGCTGACGATGAGTTTGGAGTCACCGTATGCCTCGAGATTTTTAACGCCAATCTCATCGGCGAATTGCATCCCAATCAGGAGAGCGTTGTATTCCGCCACATTGTTGGAACAGGGCTCGGTTAACGAGATAGCTCGGGGGATCACGTAGTTTTGTGGGGAGACGAGTACCACTCCTACCCCCGCTACTGTGTGTCCCTTGGGGCTTGCCCTTGATGCACCATCGAAGAAAAGTTGCCATACTTGTCCTTCAAACGATGTCTGGGTTAGGCATACTTCGGCGACCTCATCTGGGAGATCCTCATAAAGTTTGGCTGCCCTCGGATCCGGGTGTTCAGCTAAGAAGTCCGCCACCGCTTGTCCTTTAATGGCCTTCTGTGGCAGGAAGTGCATCTCATATTGAGAGAGCAATATAGCCCATTTTGCCAGCCGGCCATTCAATGATGAAGGCTTTGTCATAAGCAACCTCAGGGGGTTGACTTTTGATATGACATTTATAGTTTGGCCTACCAGATAATGTCGCATTTTCTGAATAGCGAACACCAAGGCCAAACACTCCTTCTCGATCGGGTTGTATCGATGTTCGGCCCCGATCATCGTTCTACTGAGGTAGTAGATTGCTTGTTCTCGTCCTTGGTCATCATTCCGAGCTAGTAGAGCTCCCAAAGAATGATCCATCGATCGGACGTACACCAGGAAGGGTTTTCCGGATACCGGAGCTGCAAGTACTGGTGGTTGGGTGAGGTATCGTTTGATCTCCTCGAATGCTTGGTGGCAAGCGTCGTCCCATATGAACGAGACTCCCTTCTTCATCAGCTTAGCGAAGGGTTGGCATCTCCCAGAGAGATTTGAAATGAATCTGCGGATGTACGCCAATCGTCCTTGCAATCCTCTGAGCTCCTTGAGGCTTCTGGGGGGTTGCATCTCTTGGATAGCACGGACTTTCTCCGGATCCAAATGGATTCCTGTGGAAGTTACAACGAACCCTAGGAACTTGCCGCTGGCTACCCCCAGGAAGGACTTGGTGGGATTCATCTTCAATTGATGAGCCCGCATGATGTCGAAGACCATCTTCAGATCAGCTATGTGATCTCCTTTAATGCGACTTTTCACCGCGATGTCGTCGACATAACATTCCACCGTTTTGCGTATCTGCTGATGGAAAATGGTATTCATGGCCCTTTGGTATGTTGCCCCTGCATTCTTTAAACCGAAGGGCATGACGGTGTAGCAGTATACTCCTAGAGGTGTCCTGAAGGAGGTATGCTTTTCATCGTCAGGGTACATCTTGATTTGATTGTATCCTGAGAATCCGTCCATGAAGGACATTCGCTCGAATCCGCAGGTATTGTCAATCATGACATCTGTGATTGGCAATGGGAATTCGTCTTTGGGGCAGGCCTCGTTTAGATCGCGGAAGTCGATGCAGATCCGGATCTTCCCGTTCTTCTTAGCAACGGGGACGATGTTAGCTACCCAGTCGGGATGTTGTTCCTCCCTGATGAAGCCGGAGTCAATAAGCTTCTTGACTTCTGATTGAATGGCCTCCATTATTTCGGGACGAAACCGTCGTTGCTGTTGCTTGACGGGTTTTACGTCCGGACTGATGTTGAGGCGGTGCATAGCCACTTGAGGATCAAGTCCAGGCATGTCCTCGTAATTCCAGGCGAAGACGTCTATATACTCTTGTATAAGAGATATTAGATCATTCTTCTCTGATGGTGACAGGCCGTCACTTATGAAGATGGGCTTGGGGTTGGCTTCATCTCCTAGGTTGATCTGAACAACCTTGTCTTCTGTGGGTGGCTCACGCTGTTCAAAGCGGATATCCCAGAGAGCATTCAGATGTTTGATCCAGGGTCTGTATCCGACTGGATCATTTCTTCGTCTTCGTCTTCCAGATGGCTTGTTGAAACCATGTTTACAAAAAGCCCTTGAAGATGTTGCCAATACTGACATCTGATTCCCACGATGACGTGTCTGAAGAGTGATCATGGCCTGATGGTTCCTCAGAATCAGAGGCTGACGGCACTGGAGTTGATACATAGCCCAACCCCCGGCGGGTCTGATGATAATAGTCAGGTGTTTTCCCTTTTGGTACAAAAGATCGAAGCAATGATCTCCTTCCTTTGCCGAAGTTTAACCCGGGCCTGTTGATTAGATCGTACCCCATACGCTTCATCATCTTGAGCGTTCTCGGTTCATAATGATTGAACTGGGGGGATTCATCCTCGCCTTCTGATTCTTCATGGGGCGTTGGTTCAGACATGATTCGTCCAAAGAGGATAGGTCTCTGGCCCTTTTGTCTGGCTGGAACCATAAATGAAGATCCTTGCGCGTCACCATCATCATGGTACGTCCCGAAGGATGATTTTATAGGTACATGCAATGATGTCAGAGCATTCATTGCCGACCATACATCCTCGCCCATGTCGGTACTAGTATCCGACGGTATTGACTCAGATTCATACACAGGAAAATACGCGAAATCTAAGTCTTCATTAATATACCAACCGCCTGCATCGTCGGTGGTATCAACATCGAGCTTATTAGTGCTCTTTACAAGTGGTTCTAATTCCCACAGGCACTCTTCTTCTTCGGGCTCGGTGTCAGCTTCATTACCAGAGTCTGGCTCCTCTGGTTGCGGGGTTCCATTATTCTCCTCATATAAGAGGGAATCCGTGAAATAGTTCTCGACCCCTTTGAACGGATGCCTTTCGGCGATCAACGTTCGAACCTGTCCGCTCTCGTCAATGTTTTCATGACTTGATGGAGAGTGGAGGGAACGATGGAGTTTTGGTGGATCCATGGTCGTCCCAGCAACAGGTTGTAGGAAGTGTCAGCGTCAATGACATAACACGTCACTTCCGATTTGAGGCTCCCGATCCGGCATTTGAGCTTGATCTTCCCCATCGGGCGGGAGCTGTTGGCATTAAACCCATAAATAGTCGTCTGGGTTGGGCTCAGACGATGGGCGGGAATGCCAAGAAATTGCATGACTCGGCGAGGTATGATGCTAAGTGCGGACCCTGGGTCTACCTGGATGCGGTTCACCTCGGATGACCCAATATACCCCGTGAAGTATAAGGGTCGGTCATGCTTTCCTTTAACCTGCATGTCGTCTGCTGTGAAGGAAATGCAGGGAAATTTGGAGAGGTGTGGAGGCAATCCTCTACATCTTTCTCTCTCGGTACGTGGGTCAGAAAGACCTCAGCGTTCGTCAGGGCTTCTTGTAGAGCCTCTCTGGTTGACTTAGATAGCCTCAGGAGCTCATACAAGGTAATGCGTGCCGGGATGTTGGCTAACTGAGCCAGAACATCGAAGCGGTAAGATGTCGAAGATCCTTCCGCTGCACTTCTTGAAAGAACCCGGGAAAACCGAGTTTCTTTCTGTTTCTCCACGGGTGGTTTTGTGGAGGGCTGAGCTGGCTCTACAGCTGGTTGAGGAGGAGCCATCGCTGTCTCGCCGTACTGCTTCAAGTACGACTGCCCTGAACGGGTTCCTGCTATTGGTTGGTTGGGCTCTGTGGCCAACACTATTGTCTCCTCTTCTGAGTCAGTCAGCGAGGGAACATCAGCGTCCGCTTCCCGAGAAGAAGCACAGATCACATGGCAAGATGAAGCCTTTCCTTTGCCTTTGGACTTCCTGTTGGTCACAGTCGTCCACTGCTGCTCGTCAATGAGGTCAGGGTGGACCCACATGATTCCTCCTTCAGGTGTAGGGACCGGGACCAAGCCCTTCTCCTGCTGCTGATGAGGGTCTGTATTGACCACTCTCAATTCTCCTTTCGGGACAGATATCACTCCCACGGGCATCGGGGGTCGTGTCCCGAAGCGGAGTGCCGACGTCATGTTGGCCGCCCTCTGTTTCTGCTCTGGTCGGAGTTTTAATACCTCCGCGTCAATTAGGGCTTGAAGGACGTCCTTGAAGATGTAGCAGCTCTTGGTAGGGTGCCCGAGCATCCTATGGTACAGGCAGTAGTTGGGGTTGTCGGTCTTGCCGACTTCTTCTGGGCGCCTGATTTCAGGGAGCTTCAGTCGATTGCTCTTGTTGAGTAATTTGAAGAGCGAGTCGACATGTTCCTCCTTGAAGGAATATTGTTTGTTGGCGCGGGGTTGGCTGGAAGAGCCACCTGCTCTGCCTGGTTGAGGCTTGACGGGAGATTTGGTCTCCGTTGCCAAGTTATCCTTCCGTTTGGTTTGGAGGGATGTGTCTGGCGCACGTCTTGTCGACCTTTCTGGCCTGGGCCTGCCTTCTTCCGCTCTGACGCGGGCGACAATCTCTTCAGCCTGTTCACCTTGCTGGACTAACTGTTTCCAGGTGCGGCTTTCTGCTACTCCTATTTGAGCAAGGAGTGAAGTTTGGAGATTGTGGCGACATGTTTCCACCAGGGTGGCCTGGGTCATGCCGCTCGGACATCGGAGTGCCGTGTTCCGAAATCTTTCTACGAAAGACTTAACGGACTCTCCCTTTCGTTGCTTGGTAGCTAAAAGGGTAGGCATGGTAACCTCCGAATCATCCTCGAAGAAGCGTGTTAGGAACAGCTTCTCGAGGTCGCCCCAGTTCTTGATTGAACCTTCAGGGAGTTTCATAAACCATTCAAAGGCTAACCCTTTCAGGGTGCCAATGAATAGACGTGCCAGGATGGCATCGTTATCTACCACATTCCCAGTTTGGGATTTGAAGTAGTAGATATGCTGGTTGGGCGACCCCTTTCCGTCGAATGCTTGGAGAGTTGGAGCCTTGAATCTAGGAGGGTACGGGACTAAGTCCCACTCGGCCGGATACGGCCGGACCACTCCAGCTTCTTGGAGATCTTTACGACTAGCAAGGGCATTGAGTCGTTGCTCCAATAGGCTCATTCTTTGATTTGAGCCTTCTCCGAATCTGGGTCGCTTCCTGCATGTGCTGAAGGTCTGGACACATTCGAAGGAGTGGATCGTCGTGTCCCATCGGAAGGATCAGAGGGTGGACTTCCTCCTCTTCCCCTTCTAGCTCTTGGCCTTCTGGGAGGAGATCTTGCCCTCTCGTCAAGCAATTTCTCAAGCATATGCTTGAGGTCGTCAATGGTTCTCTGCTGAGAGGAGAGTACTTCCATTTGGTGCTTCTGCATCCGGGCCAAGTACTTAGTTGTCTCCTCGGGAGCATTTGCTGTGTCCTCAGGAGCGTCTGCCATGTAGGCGGAAACCTCCTTTCCACCGGAAGAATTCGAAGCCCATGATTCTATCACAACTGAGTGAGAATCATCTTCCCTAATGCCGCGGGATAGGGCATTGTAGTCAATTGGGGTGATGGCTCCAGTCCGGGTACGGGTGTGTCGATACACCCCTTCTGGCTCAGAGTCTGACCCCTCTGAATTGACCATAGGTTGTTTTCCCCTGCTTCTGCTTGTCATATATGCAGTGAGCTCCGGGTACTCAACGTCAGGGAAGGTTCTCCTTCGGTGGGAGCGTCTTCTTTTAGCTGACGGGGGAATCAGGGTCAGCTGTCTAATCAAAGACGGCTGGTGAACGCCTGATTCGCAATGGCATTCAGAGAGCATCTGGATGAGCTGTTGACAGCAGCAAGAAGAAGTGGCCTGATTGGCACTTCTTTTCCTGTCAAATAATCCCTCAAATCCGTGGGAGGGGGATTAAATAGACTGGCCTCACAGCGTCGAAGACGGGGGGCAGTCGTGTGTTGCGCTGTCTGGACGCAAGTCTCAGAAACGCGGAGATCACACTGTGGCGTTACGCGCGTCTGGCGTCTCTGTTGAGACGAGACGCGGTCCTCGCGTTGCAGTCTGCTGCGTTGGAGCAGAGAGACTTGGGACGTTACGCGCGTCTGGCGTCTCTGTTGAGACGAGACGCGGTCGTCGCACTGTTGTCCACTGCGTTGGGGCAGAGACACTTGGGGCGTCACGCGCGTCTGGTGTCTTTGTTGAGACGAGACGCGGTCCTCGCACTGTTGGGAGATTTCGCGCGTCTGGCGTCTCTGTTGAGACGAGACGCGGTTCTCGCACTGTTGTCCGCTGCGTTGAAGCAGAGGGACTTGGAAGATAATGGGCTGCGGGGCCCCACGCCTGGGAACGCATGCGTCCTGCGTTTGATGAGACGCAGAAACTTCGCTTCGGCGTTTGGTAAGTTGGTCTCCAGCAGACTCAACTTGAGGAATCTTGCGTTTGGATCGCCAAACGCGGATTTCTTGCACTGGTCGAGGTGCGGGCAAGGCATCATATTGAACGCCGCGTCCAACCCCAGTCAGAGAACCATCGGTTCCAACCGAGTGTTGACGCGCGCGTCGTCTTTGTCGACGCTCGGCATTTCGATTGCGTCGTGGACGAGGAGAGAAGCCAACAACTTCCTGGTTTGAAGAACCAGGGCTGTTCACCACGCGGGTCTCTTGGGAGACGTTGACGCGGGGTTTCTGCGAGACGCGGGCGTTCTGCAAGACGCGGGCGTCACTCGAGACGCGGGCGTTGTGCGAGACGCGGTCGATCGCAGCAACAGTTGTGCCGTGGACCACGCGGGCCTTCAGAGAGGCGTTGGCGCGTGGGTTCTGCGCGTCGCGGTTGATCGCAGCAGAGGCGTTGGATGTTACGCGGGCCTTCGAGGAGGCGTTGATGCGTGAACTGGGCGCGGCACAGAGGGTGACAGCAGCGTCTGGTTGAGCCACAGATTGGACTTCGGGAGGCTGCGTCGTTGAGACCCTGCGGCAGACGCGGGTCTTGGGGCTCTTGGAGCCAGAAGAGAGAAACTCTTCATACTTCGCCTGGTCGAACTCAACGACGAGTGATTCGACCATCTTCCCTTACGGAGAATGTCATCCTGCACCACGATGTGCTCATCGGTCACGAATGTAGTCCCCAGCGGAGTCGCCATCTCTTGTTCGGTACGGAAAAGAGATTTTGCCGTAAAATTTCCTTGAATCAGTTGAAAGATTACAACAAAACAATATTCCGACTACAAGGGAGGGAGGATGCTTGGATCTTCCCTTTGTTTAAGGCTGGGTTCTTCGTGTGGCGATGGAGAGTGAATCTTGTTCTCCGTTGACCAGATGACCGTCCTGGACCGTCGGGGGTCTTCTCTTCGGCCGGTAGGGGAGTAACTCAGCTCCGGCTACCAAACTCTCAAAGAGGAGGTAGGCGAAGATAGGCTAGTACTCAGTAAGCCTGTTGAAGAATCTCCTCTCTCTCGGTCGTTGACGTCGGGCTTCTCTCTCTCGATGCCTTGATCTTCTGACCCTCTGGATTCAAAATGCCGACCTTAATTGATCACTCGACCTTCTTCTCCCACTGAATCCCAATCTTCGACCCTTCCTTCATAGCCAACAGGGCTATTTATAGGGGTCTTAGGGGTGATCGTGCCCCCTAAAAATGCGCCTGAATGAGGGCCGTTACCCGCGATACGCGCGGTAACCGACTCCCCACGATCTGGGCGGTTGCAACTGAGACGCGGATTTCAGACTAAACGCGCCTTGATGCTGAGACGCGGGCTTCAGGCCGGACGCGCCTTGGATGCTGAGACGCGGGCGTCGAGCCAACGCGCCTTGATATTGAGACGCGGGCTTCAGGCCGACGCGCTTTGATGTTTAAGACGCGGGCTTCAGGCCGACGCGTCTTGAAGTTGAGACGCGGGCTTCAGGCCGACGCGTCTTTGAAGTTGAGACGCGGGCTTCAGGCCGACGCGTCTTGAAGTTGAGACGCGGGCTTCAATCCTTTGCGTCTTTGAGACTGCTTCTTTGGTGGCTTGCCTGGTTAGTCATTTTTAGACAGCCTACAACTAGCGGATACGTATTTACTCTAGCAGGAGCAGCGGTATCATGGAATCTTCTAAGCAAACATGTATTGCCCGTTCCACTATGGAATCGGAATTCATAGCCTTAGATAAGGCTGGAGAAGAAGCTGAATGGCTTCGACAATTCTTAGAAGATATACCGTTATGGCAAAAGCCAGTGCCCGCTATATGTATACACTGCGACAATCAAGCAGCTATATCTAGGGCACAAAATATGGTATACAACGGTAAGTCTAGACATATTCGTCGTAGACATAATACCGTGAAGCAGTTGCTCTCAAATGGAATTATCTCTATTGACTTTGTATCGTCAAAGGATAATTTAGCGGATCCGCTTACTAAAGGTTTAAGTGGAGAGCGTATAAACTGCGCATCGAGGGGAATGGGTCTAAAAGCCTAACCTTACCGAGTCAGCTTAATGGAAACCTCACTTAGCGACTGGAGATCCCACGGACTAAGTTCAAGAGGAAAAACTAGTTATGATTGACTCAGCAAGTAAGCACTTGAGAGCTTGACTCCAATCCATTCCTAAGGTGCACATAAGTGCTTTTCTACAAGTGGATTAAGGATAAGCTTAAATGCTTTTAATGATGCCTATATCTTGTTACTAAACAAGTGGAGTAGAGTAGACTACTCTTAATAGGTCCATCACTATGTGAGTATAGAGTTGGGTCGGCTCTTTGGGAATCTCTATGGAGGCTGTTATTCCCTAAAGATACTCTCTGAAACAAGAATGTCCAGGGCCAAAACGGACACAACAGAGAACCAAAGTTGATTTGGAAAGTTACTGTGTGAAGCTTGTTGACTTGACTTACACTAACGGCTAACAGTTCAAGACCTAGTTCACTGATTAGCCAGTAAGTCGATAAAGCTTTCACTATGGAAGGTTCAAGACCTAGTTCACCTATCCTTATGCAGTTTCTTTCTCAAGTACCTTACACAATAGAGTCAGTCTCTTTGTGTGTCATTCCTTGAATCTCTCATTCATTGTGGGGGATTGTTGGAATTGAAGAATATAAAGGTGAATCTTCGAGTTGAATTATGGCAAGATCCGTTGATGGAATCAACCGGATGATGGTTGGAGTGTGTTCTCCTTCCATTTGTGATGAACGTGGTATATTCACATGTTCAATTCCGACTTCGAATGAATGAGATATTCAAGTCCAAAGTTTGCCTAATTCAAAGCCAAAACGGGACTAAAGGTGGCTTAAAGCATTTAGTCCCACATTGGCCATGTGATGGAAGTATATGGGGTATAAATAGAGAAAAAATGAGACCAAAGGGTGTGCCCTTTGGGTACTTGGAGTTTTCACGCGCGAATTGGAGGAACTATACTCGTACATGCGTACGTGCACGCACGCGCGCCGCCGCTGGCGGCGGCGGCCGGCCGGCGCCGGCGCCGGTGCCGGTGCCGGTGCCGGGCCGGGCTCGGGCCTGGGCCTGGGCCTGGGCCTGGGCCTGGGTCCAGGTCCGGGTCCGGGTCCGGGGGCCGCGGGCTCGGTGGTCCGTGGTCCGTGGTCCGATCTGAGTTCCTACCTGGTTCTCTTTTTGAATCAGGGGCCGTTAATCCAACCCGCCCGCGGAAGGATTCGAAAAACTCCAACGGGTGTCCGCCCGCGCGAACGGATCCGACCATTCGCCAACCGCTGTCGGAAAACCGACAGAGCGGTTGGTCGGTTGCGACGGTTCTGTCCGAACCGTCGCAACTGTTGGGAATTGGCGGACGAGAATACCCCTCCGGAGCGCTATAAAAAGCGCCCCAGGGGTTCATTCTCAAACGAACCAAATCTGAGACTCTTTCTCTCTTTTGAAAGATCTCTCTCTCTCTCTATAAGTTCAGACTTCGGTTCTGAACTGGGCTCCAGCGAAGTGGGGAATCCACGACTTCCAGAGCGACTTCCAACGAAGTGGGAATCCGCGACTTCCAAGTGAAGTGGGAATCCGAAGCAACTTCCTAAAGGAGATTCTACCAAAAAAAATTCTTCAACCTTTCTACGTCCTCAACAGTGGGTGTTCCTCCAAAAGAGTAAGACAAATATTCATTTGAAATTTGTCGTTATACCGCTGTTTTGCTAATCCTGTGTAGGTACTGGTTGACTACGGTTCGACCGTACGGTAATTTGATAGTGCTATTCAAATACCGTGAAGAAGTGTTGTATCTTGGGAGACCAGCGTCCATTATCCCGTAAGCACCGGTGCGGGGGACGTAATTGTCTTAAGGAGATTCGCTGTAAGCGTACCTCACTTCAATTACTGTATAAGTGGACTAAGTCCTTTATACAGGGGATATACTTTACAGTATATCGAGATTGACTTAGATTCAGTCTAAGTGAAACTGTATAAGTGGATTAAATCCTTTATACAGGGGATATACTTTACAGTATATCGAGACTGACTTGGATTCAGTCTAATTGGTGCTAAACCAAGGAAGGAAATTGAAAGGTGGTTCTTGAATTAAGGAACGTTCTTTGAACGGAAAACCTCCCACCTGATATTTGCCGACCTGGCCAATTAGATTATTGATATCTCAGTGATCTTGATTAGTTGTCAGATTGATTCTTGTTAAGCAGGAAACCCAACAATCTTAAGACAATTACGGTTTCTCACTTCTGTTCTGCTTGAACTTGCAGAAAAAGATGTCTGAGACTAATCAAGATAGCTCAAGTAAGGCACCAAACATGCTACAAGCATTGATGCCTACTCCACTTCCTAACCCGAAGCCGGAGAAGCCAGGAAAATTTGATGGCACAGATTCAAGAGGTGGCAACAGAAGATACTCTTCTACTTGACCACTCTTCATCTGGCCAGATTCCTGGAAGAAGATCCACCAGAGCCTGCAAATGATGCATGGACTCAAGTGACTTCCTTTGCCGAAATTATGTTTTAAATGGACTGGATGACTCTATTTACAATGTCTACAGTCCTATCACAACGGCAAGAAGTTATGGGCCAGTCTTGACAAGAAGTACAAGACTGAAGATGCTGGTACCAGAAGTTCGTCGTAGGACGATTTCTAGAGTACAAAATGGTGGACAGCAAGACTGTAATCAGTCAGGTGCAAGAGTTCCAACTTATCTTGCACGAGATAGAAGCTGAAGGTATGATCCTACCTGAAAATTTTCAGGTTGCTACTATCGTGGAGAAACTCCCACCTGCGTGGAGAGATTTCAAGAACTACCTTAAGCACAAGCGAAAGGAGTTAAAGTTGGAAGATCTCATTGTGAGGCTTCGTATTGAGGAGGGACAATCGCAAGTCCGAGAAACGGAGCAGTAAGAACTCCTACGAAGCAAAAGCAAATGTGATCGAAGACTCAAAGGGAAAAGCGTCTACTTCCAAAGGCTTAAAGCGGATGAAGACTTCCCAGGGGTACAAAGGCAAGGTCCAAGAAGGCAAGAACATGCGCTTCAAGGGAACTTGCTACATCTGCAACAAAGAGGGCATAAGGCGAATGAATGTCGCAGCCGTCTCAAACAAAACAAGAATCTTGTTGATTGTCTTTTTAAAGACAATGTTGCAGTGGTAGACAAAAAGTATGTGTATCTGTACCCGAAGCTTATAAATAAAGAAAATTCTTCTGTTTATTTGCTTGAGTCTCCTAATTTGTGGCATGCTAGATTAGGGCATGTAAATTACAAGTCTTTAAAGAACTTGTCTAATCTGGGATATATTCCTAAACTCAAATTGGAAGAAATTCGCAAGTGTGAGGTTTGTGTTGAGGCCAAGTTGGCTAAAAATTCATTTCACTCAATAGATCGAAATACAGAACCTTTAGGGTTAATTCATAGCGATCTATGTGACTTGAAGTTATGCCAACTAGAGGCGGTAAAAAGTATTTCATTACTTTTATCGATGACTGTACAAGATACTGTTATGTGTATCTTTTGAACAGTAAGGATGAGGCAATAAATATGTTTACAACATATAAAGCCGAAGTTGAGAATCAACTCAACAAGAAAATCAAGATTCTAAAATCCGATAGAGGCGGAGAATATGAATCAAATGATTTTAGTGAGTTATGTGCTAGTTTTGGTATAATACATCAAACTACAGCACCATACACTCCTCAGCAGAATGGAATTGCTGAACGGAAGAACAGAACTTTGAAGGAGATGGTTAATTCCATGCTCGTAAGTTCTGGAGCTCCGCAGAACTTGTGGGGGGAAGCTCTATTAACTGCAAATCATATTCTAAATAGAGTACCCCACAAGAAACTTGGTCTAATACCATTCGAGTTATGGCATGGAAGGACACCTTCCTACCATTACCTCAAAATGTGGGGGTGCCTTGCAAAGGTGCTGGCACCATTACCCAAAAAGACTAAGTTGGGAGCAAAAACTATGGACTGCATATTCATAGGCTATGCCTTGAATAGCAGTGCATATAGATTTCTGGTTCATAAATCAGAAATACCTGATATTCATGTAAACATGATTATCGAATCTTGAGATACTGTGTTCTTTGAAGACATCTTTCCGTACAAACGGGAAGCAGATAAGACTTCTGGGAAAAGAACACACGAGATGGCGTTCAGGGACGAAAGCCCCGAGGAACGAAATGTAAATGCGGAAATTGAACCAAGAAGAAGTCAGAGATCTAGAATCTCAAAATCTTTTGGTCCAGATTTCATAGCATACGCTATTGAGAGCGAGCCTCAAACATTTAAAGAGGCTATGTCAAACCCAGAAGCACAAATGTGGAAAGAAGCTATAAATAGCGAAATAGAATCCATACTAAGTAATCATACTTGGGAATTGGTAAACTTGCCTCCTGGAAGTAAACCAATTGGGTGTAAGTGGATTTTCAAACGAAAATTAAAACCCGATGGATCTATCGATAAGTACAAGGCTAGATTAGTAGCCAAGGGTTATCGACAAAAAGAATGACTTGACTACTTCGATACTTATTCACCAGTAACAAGAATAACGTCCATACGGATGTTGATTGCGATTGCAGTATTGCACAACTTAGATATCCATCAAATGGATGTCAAGACTGCATTCTTAAATGGTGAATTAAGTGAAGAGATATATATGGAGCAACCTGAAGATTTAAAGTCAAGGGCCAAGAACACAAGGTGTGTAAATTGGTAAAATCCTTATACGGTTTAAAACAGGCTCCAAAACAATGGCATGAGAAATTTGATAGTGTCATGATCAAAGATGGATTCACTATCAATGAATGCGATAAGTGTGTTTACACGAAAACAGTTGGAAACGCATGTATCATTGTTTGTCTTTATGTAGACGACATGTTGATACTTGGGACTAATATTGAGATTATTAAGTCCACTAAAAGAATGTTATCCAACAGTTTTGATATGAAGGATCTGGGGGTTGCTGATGTAATTTTAGGAATTAAAATTACTAGAACACCAGATGGAATCAGTCTATCTCAATCTCACTACGTAGATAAGATGATAGAAAGATTCAAGGATCATGGGATAAAAGAGAATACAAATCCTTTTCTCCCACACGTCCACCTTCATAAGAATACAGGAACTGGAATACGCCAGTTGGAGTATTCGCAGGTTATCGGAAGTCTAATGTATTTGATGAATTGCACTAGACCCGATATTGCTTACGCTGTAAGCAAGTTAAGTAGATACACTAGTAATCCTAGTGATCTACATTGGACCGCTCTACTACGAGTATTGGGTTACGTATCACATACCAAGGAATATGCCTTGAGATATGGAAAGTATCCTCCTGTACTGGAAGGATACAGTGATGCTAATTGGATTGCAGATTCTGAGGAATCAAAATCAACTAGCGGATACGTATTTACTCTAGCAGGAGCAGCGGTATCATGGAAATCTTCTAAGCAAACATGTATTGCCCGTTCCACTATGGAATCGGAATTCATAGCCTTAGATAAGGCTGGAGAAGAAGCTGAATGGCTTCGACAATTCTTAGAAGATATACCGTTATGGCAAAAGCCAGTGCCCGCTATATGTATACACTGCGACAATCAAGCAGCTATATCTAGGGCACAAAAATATGATATACAACGGTAAGTCTAGACATATTCGTCGTAGACATAATACCGTGAAGCAGTTGCTCTCAAATGGAATTATCTCTATTGACTTTGTATCGTCAAAGGATAATTTAGCGGATCCGCTTACTAAGGTTTAAGTGGAGAGCGTATAAACTGCGCATCGAGGGGAATGGGTCTAAAAGCCTAACCTTACCGAGTCAGCTTAATGGAAACCTCACTTAGCGACTGGAGATCCCACGGACTAAGTTCAAGAGAAAAACTAGTTATGATTGACTCAGCAAGTAAGCACTTGAGAGCTTGACTCCAATCCATTCCTAAGGTGCACATAAGTGCTTTTCTACAAGTGGATTAAGGATAAGCTTAAATGCTTTTAATGATGCCTATATCTTGTTACTAAACAAGTGGAGTAGAGTAGACTACTCTTAATAGGTCCATCACCTATGTGAGTATAGAGTTGGGTCGGCTCTTTGGGAATCTCTATGGAGGCTGTTATTCCCTAAAGATACTCTCTGAAACCAAGAATGTCCAGGGCCAAACGGACACAACAGAGAACCAAAGTTGATTTGGAAAGTTACTGTGTGAAGCTTGTTGACTTGACTTACACTAACGGCTAACAGTTCAAGACCTAGTTCACTGATTAGCCAGTAAGTCCGATAAAGCTTTCACTATGAAGGTTCAAGACCTAGTTCACCTATCCTTATGCAGTTTCTTTTCTCAAGTACCTTACACAATAGAGTCAGTCTCTTTGTGTGTCATTCCTTGAATCTCTCATTCATTGTGGGGGATTGTTGGAATTGAAGAATATAAAGGTGAATCTTCGAGTTGAATTATGGCAAGATCCGTTGATGGAATCAACCGGATGATGGTTGGAGTGTGTTCTCCTTCCATTTGTGATGAACGTGGTATATTCACATGTTCAATTCCGACTTCGAATGAATGAGATATTCAAGTCCAAAGTTTGCCTAATTCAAAGCCAAAACGGGACTAAAGGTGGCTTAAAGCATTTAGTCCCACATTGGCCATGTGATGGAAGTATATGGGGTATAAATAGAGAAAAAATGAGACCAAAGGGTGTGCCCTTTGGGTACTTGGAGTTTTCGCGCGCGAATTGGAGGGAACTATACTCGTACATGCGTACGTGCACGCACGCGCGCCGCCGCTGGCGGGCGGCGGCGGCCGCCGGCCGGCCGGCGCCGGCGCCGGTGCCGGTGCCGGGCCGGGCTCGGGCTCGGGCTCGGGCCTGGGCCTGGGCCTGGGCCTGGGCCTGGGTCCAGGTCCGGGTCCGGGGGCCGCGGGCTCGGTGGTCCGTGGTCCGTGGTCCGATCTGAGTTCCCTACCTGGTTCTCTTTTTGAATCAGGGGCCGTTAATCCAAACCCCCGCGGAAGGATTCGAAAACTCAACGGGTGTCCGCCCGCGCGAACGGATCCGACCATTCGCCAACCGCTGTCGGAAAACCGACAGAGCGGTTGGTCGGTTGCGACGGTTCTGTCCGAACCGTCGCAACTGTTGGAATTGGCGGACGAGAATACCCCTCCGGAGCGCTATAAAAAGCGCCCCAGGGGTTCATTCTCAAACGAACCAAATCTGAGACTCTTTCTCTCTTTTGAAAGATCTCTCTCTCTCTCTATAAGTTCAGACTTCGGTTCTGAACTGGGCTCCAGCGAAGTGGGGAATCCACGACTTCCAGAGCGACTTCCAACGAAGTGGGAATCCGCGACTTCCAAGTGAAGTGGGAATCCGAAGCAACTTCCTAAAGGAGATTCTACCAAAAAAAATTCTTCAACCTTTCTACGTCCTCAACAGTGGGTGTTCCTCCAAAAGAGTAAGACAAATATTCATTTGAAATTTGTCGTTATACCGCTGTTTTGCTAATCCTGTGTAGGTACTGGTTGACTACGGTTCGACCGTACGGTAATTTGATAGTGCTATTCAAATACCGTGAAGAAGTGTTGTATCTTGGGAGACCAGCGTCCATTATCCCGTAAGCACCGGTGCGGGGGACGTAATTGTCTTAAGGAGATTCGCTGTAAGCGTACCTCACTTCAATTACTGTATAAGTGGACTAAGTCCTTTATACAGGGGATATACTTTACAGTATATCGAGATTGACTTAGATTCAGTCTAAGTGAAACTGTATAAGTGGATTAAATCCTTTATACAGGGGATATACTTTACAGTATATCGAGACTGACTTGGATTCAGTCTAATTGGTGCTTAAACCAAGGAAGGAAATTGAAAGGTGGTTCTTGAATTAAGGAACGTTCTTTGAACGGAAAACCTCCCACCTGATATTGCCGACCTGGCCAATTAGATTATTGATATCTCAGTGATCTTGATTAGTTGTCAGATTGATTCTTGTTAAGCAGGAACCCAACAATCTTAAGACAATTACGGTTTCTCACTTCTGTTCTGCTTGAACTTGCAGAAAAAGATGTCTGAGACTAATCAAGATAGCTCAAGTAAGGCACCAAACATGCTACAAGCATTGATGCCTACTCCACTTCCTAACCCGAAGCCGGAGAAGCCAGGAAATTTGATGGCACAGAATTCAAGAGGTGGCAACAGAAGATACTCTTCTACTTGACCACTCTTCATCTGGCCAGATTCCTGGAAGAAGATCCACCAGAGCCTGCAACTGATGCATGGACTCATGTGACTTCCTTGCCGAAATTATGTTTTAAATGGACTGGATGACTCTATTTACAATGTCTACAGTCCTATCACAACGGCAAAGAAGTTATGGGCCAGTCTTGACAAGAAGTACAAGACTGAAGATGCTGGTACCAAGAAGTTCGTCGTAGGACGATTTCTAGAGTACAAAATGGTGGACAGCAAGACTGTAATCAGTCAGGTGCAAGAGTTCCAACTTATCTTGCACGAGATAGAAGCTGAAGGTATGATCCTACCTGAAAATTTTCAGGTTGCTACTATCGTGGAGAAACTCCCACCTGCGTGGAGAGATTTCAAGAACTACCTAAGCACAAGCGAAAGGAGTTAAAGTTGGAAGATCTCATTGTGAGGCTTCGTATTGAGGAGGACAATCGCAAGTCCGAGAAACGGAGCAGTAAGAACTCCTACGAAGCAAAAGCAAATGTGATCGAAGACTCAAAGGGAAAAGCGTCTACTTCCAAAGGCTTAAAGCGGAAGAAGACTTCCCAGGGGTACAAAGGCAAGGTCCAAGAAGGCAAGAACATGCGCTTCAAGGGAACTTGCTACATCTGCAACAAAGAGGGGCATAAGGCGAATGAATGTCGCAGCCGTCTCAAACAAAACAAGAATCTTGTTGATTGTCTTTTTAAAGACAATGTTGCAGTGGTAGACAAAAAGTATGTGTATCTGTACCCGAAGCTTATAAATAAAGAAAATTCTTCTGTTTATTTGCTTGAGTCTCCTAATTTGTGGCATGCTAGATTAGGGCATGTAAATTACAAGTCTTTAAAGAACTTGTCTAATCTGGGATATATTCCTAAACTCAACTTGGAAGAAATTCGCAAGTGTGAGGTTTGTGTTGAGGCCAAGTTGGCTAAAAATTCATTTCACTCAATAGATCGAAATACAGAACCTTTAGGGTTAATTCATAGCGATCTATGTGACTTGAAGTTTATGCCAACTAGAGGCGGTAAAAAGTATTTCATTACTTTTATCGATGACTGTACAAGATACTGTTATGTGTATCTTTTGAACAGTAAGGATGAGGCAATAAATATGTTTACAACATATAAAGCCGAAGTTGAGAATCAACTCAACAAGAAAATCAAGATTCTAAAATCCGATAGAGGCGGAGAATATGAATCAAATGATTTTAGTGAGTTATGTGCTAGTTTTGGTATAATACATCAAACTACAGCACCATACACTCCTCAGCAGAATGGAATTGCTGAACGGAAGAACAGAACTTTGAAGGAGATGGTTAATTCCATGCTCGTAAGTTCTGGAGCTCCGCAGAACTTGTGGGGGGAAGCTCTATTAACTGCAAATCATATTCTAAATAGAGTACCCACAAGAAACTTGGTCTAATACCATTCGAGTTATGGCATGGAAGGACACCTTCCTACCATTACCTCAAAATGTGGGGGTGCCTTGCAAAGGTGCTGGCACCATTACCCAAAAAGACTAAGTTGGAGCAAAAACTATGGACTGCATATTCATAGGCTATGCCTTGAATAGCAGTGCATATAGATTTCTGGTTCATAAATCAGAAATACCTGATATTCATGTAAACATGATTATCGAATCTTGAGATACTGTGTTCTTTGAAGACATCTTTCCGTACAAACGGGAAGCAGAGATAAGACTTCTGGGAAAAGAACACACGAGATGGCGTTTAGGGACGAAAGCCCCGAGGAACGAAATGTAAATGCGGAAATTGAACCAAGAAGAAGTCAGAGATCTAGAATCTCAAAATCTTTTGGTCCAGATTTCATAGCATACGCTATTGAGAGCGAGCCTCAAACATTTAAAGAGGCTATGTCAAACCCAGAAGCACAAATGTGGAAAGAAGCTATAAATAGCGAAATAGAATCCATACTAAGTAATCATACTTGGGAATTGGTAAACTTGCCTCCTGGAAGTAAACCAATTGGGTGTAAGGATTTTCAAACGAAAATTAAAACCCGATGGATCTATCGATAAGTACAAGGCTAGATTAGTAGCCAAGGGTTATCGACAAAAAGAATGACTTGACTACTTCGATACTTATTCACCAGTAACAAGAATAACGTCCATACGGATGTTGATTGCGATTGCAGTATTGCACAACTTAGATATCCATCAAATGGATGTCAAGACTGCATTCTTAAATGGTGAATTAAGTGAAGAGATATATATGGAGCAACCTGAAGGATTTAAAGTCAAGGGCCAAGAACACAAGGTGTGTAAATTGGTAAAATCCTTATACGGTTTAAAACAGGCTCCAAAAAATGGCATGAGAAATTTGATAGTGTCATGATCAAAGATGGATTCACTATCAATGAATGCGATAAGTTGGTTACACGAAAACAGTTGGAAACGCATGTATCATTGTTTGTCTTTATGTAGACGACATGTTGATACTTGGGACTAATATTGAGATTATTAAGTCCACTAAAAGAATGTTATCCAACAGTTTTGATATGAAGGATCTGGGGGTTGCTGATGTAATTTTAGGAATTAAAATTACTAGAACACCAGATGGAATCAGTCTATCTCAATCTCACTACGTAGATAAGATGATAGAAAGATTCAAGGATCATGGGATAAAGAGAATACAAATCCTTTTCTCCCACACGTCCACCTTCATAAGAATACAGGAACTGGAATACGCCAGTTGGAGTATTCGCAGGTTATCGGAAGTCTAATGTATTTGATGAATTGCACTAGACCCGATATTGCTTACGCTGTAAGCAAGTTAAGTAGATACACTAGTAATCCTAGTGATCTACATTGGACCGCTCTACTACGAGTATTGGGTTACGTATCACATACCAAGGAATATGCCTTGAGATATGGAAAGTATCCTCCTGTACTGGAAGGATACAGTGATGCTATTGGATTGCAGATTCTGAGGAATCAAAATCAACTAGCGGATACGTATTTACTCTAGCAGGAGCAGCGGTATCATGGAAATCTTCTAAGCAAACATGTATTGCCCGTTCCACTATGGAATCGGAATTCATAGCCTTAGATAAGGCTGGAGAAGAAGCTGAATGGCTTCGACAATTCTTAGAAGATATACCGTTATGGCAAAAGCCAGTGCCCGCTATATGTATACACTGCGACAATCAAGCAGCTATATCTAGGGCACAAAATATGATATACAACGGTAAGTCTAGACATATTCGTCGTAGACATAATACCGTGAAGCAGTTGCTCTCAAATGGAATTATCTCTATTGACTTTGTATCGTCAAAGGATAATTTAGCGGATCCGCTTACTAAAGGTTTAAGTGGAGAGCGTATAAACTGCGCATCGAGGGGAATGGGTCTAAAAGCCTAACCTTACCGAGTCAGCTTAATGGAAACCTCACTTAGCGACTGGAGATCCCACGGACTAAGTTCAAGAGGAAAAACTAGTTATGATTGACTCAGCAAGTAAGCACTTGAGAGCTTGACTCCAATCCATTCCTAAGGTGCACATAAGTGCTTTTCTACAAGTGGATTAAGGATAAGCTTAAATGCTTTTAATGATGCTATATCTTGTTACTAAACAAGTGGAGTAGAGTAGACTACTCTTAATAGGTCCATCACCTATGTGAGTATAGAGTTGGGTCGGCTCTTTGGGAATCTCTATGGAGGCTGTTATTCCCTAAAGATACTCTCTGAAACCAAGAATGTCCAGGGCCAAAACGGACACAACAGAGAACCAAAGTTGATTTGGAAAGTTACTGTGTGAAGCTTGTTGACTTGACTTACACTAACGGCTAACAGTTCAAGACCTAGTTCACTGATTAGCCAGTAAGTCCGATAAAGCTTTCACTATGGAAGGTTCAAGACCTAGTTCACCTATCCTTATGCAGTTTCTTTTCTCAAGTACCTTACACAATAGAGTCAGTCTCTTTGTGTGTCATTCCTTGAATCTCTCATTCATTGTGGGGATTGTTGGAATTGAAGAATATAAAGGTGAATCTTCGAGTGAATTATGGCAAGATCCGTTGATGGAATCAACCGGATGATGGTTGGAGTGTGTTCTCCTTCCATTTGTGATGAACGTGGTATATTCACATGTTCAATTCCGACTTCGAATGAATGAGATATTCAAGTCCAAAGTTTGCCTAATTCAAAGCCAAAACGGGACTAAAGGTGGCTTAAAGCATTTAGTCCCACATTGGCCATGTGATGGAAGTATATGGGGTATAAATAGAGAAAAAATGAGACCAAAGGGTGTGCCCTTTGGGTACTTGGAGTTTTCGCGCGCGAATTGGAGGGAACTATACTCGTACATGCGTACGTGCACGCACGCGCGCCGCCGCTGGCGGCGGCGGGGCCGGCCGGCCGGCCGGCGCCGGCGCCGGTGGGGCGGGCTCGGGCTCGGGCTCGGGCCTGGGCCTGGGCCTGGGTCCAGGTCCGGGTCCGGGGGCCGCGGGCTCGGTGGTCCGTGGTCCGTGGTCCGTGGTCCGATCTGAGTTCCCTACCTGGTTCTCTTTTTGAATCAGGGGCCGTTAATCCAACCCGCCCGCGGAAGGATTCGAAAACTCCAACGGGTGTCCGCCCGCGTGAACGGATCCGACCATTCGCCAACCGCTGTCGGAAAACCGACAGAGCGGTTGGTCGGTTGCGACGGTTCTGTCCGAACCGTCGCAACTGTTGGGAATTGGCGGACGAGAATACCCCTCCGGAGCGCTATAAAAAGCGCCCCAGGGGTTCATTCTCAAACGAACCAAATCTGAGACTCTTTCTCTCTTTTGAAAGATCTCTCTCTCTCTCTATAAGTTCAGACTTCGGTTCTGAACTGGGCTCCAGCGAAGTGGGGAATCCACGACTTCCAGAGCGACTTCCAACGAAGTGGGAATCCGCGACTTCCAAGTGAAGTGGGAATCCGAAGCAACTTCCTAAAGGAGATTCTACCAAAAAAAATTCTTCAACCTTTCTACGTCCTCAACAGTGGGTGTTCCTCCAAAAGAGTAAGACAAATATTCATTTGAAATTTGTCGTTATACCGCTGTTTTGCTAATCCTGTGTAGGTACTGGTTGACTACGGTTCGACCGTACGGTAATTTGATAGTGCTATTCAAATACCGTGAAGAAGTGTTGTATCTTGGGAGACCAGCGTCCATTATCCCGTAAGCACCGGTGCGGGGGACGTAATTGTCTTAAGGAGATTCGCTGTAAGCGTACCTCACTTCAATTACTGTATAAGTGGACTAAGTCCTTTATACAGGGGATATACTTTACAGTATATCGAGATTGACTTAGATTCAGTCTAAGTGAAACTGTATAAGTGGATTAAATCCTTTATACAGGGGATATACTTTACAGTATATCGAGACTGACTTGGATTCAGTCTAATTGGTGCTTAAACCAAGGAAGGAAATTGAAAGGTGGTTCTTGAATTAAGGAACGTTCTTTGAACGGAAAACCTCCCACCTGATATTTGCCGACCTGGCCAATTAGATTATTGATATCTCAGTGATCTTGATTAGTTGTCAGATTGATTCTTGTTAAGCAGGAAACCCAACAATTTATACATGCGAGATATGTAAATTTTGAACAACATAAGCACAAACAGATACACGTACACCTAACACCTCATGTAGTTCACTCTTATCTTTGGAATCACATTCTTCTATCAAATTTCAGATGTCATTGCTCTCTGTCCGTTTGATGTTCTACAGCTGATTTGAAGAAAAAGGCTAACAAGCAAAAGGTCATATCTCAACTCATATTCCGGTAAAATCATATTCCACTTTCAATTTGCAATCTAAGTCTTCTAGATAGCTTCATTGGACTTTTGCAGAATCAGTAGCTACCCCATATCAGCCTGTTTTGGTTGCTTTCACTCGAACAGACAATCACCTAATGAACTCCAAAAGAAGGTTCCAATCATTTTCCCATTTCTGTTAACTGTTTTTTACATTTCAGAGTTACTTATTGATTTCTGTTTGCTTGTTTGTGCACCAAACAGAAATCTTCCCTTTCTGTCACTTGAAGTTCGCATGGATGGTGAAGCAGAGATATGGTTTGGCCCTCTTGCTGTGAACTCTTGTGCTCATTGCTGCTAAAAGGTTCAATTGAATGTCTTTGAACTGTTCTTTTGGAGCCCAATAATCCAAATGGAGTTGGGGAATAAGGTCGTTCATACATGAGTCCACTTGGATTGAAAAGGACAAGCACTAGTTACGACACACTTTCTCGGCGCAGTAAAGGGGAGGGAAGAGAGGAGCTGGATGGATGATGAGGTCAATGAGCACTTTGAACAGGGTAGCTTCCTGCTGCTTTGGATTTGATATCTCTCTGTCTGCGGCTTTTTTCGTCAAGAGGGATCTGGACTTGTTAATGCATGGTCATGCTCTCTCCACATTTCTGTTCCTTTGCATGCACTGCTCTCAGCCAAAGCCATCATTCCCTCTGAGAAAGCTGCCTTCAAGAGGAGGAGGGATCCTTGGTTTTGGTGTTCAGTGAGTGGTGTCCACCATACTAGATTCTGTTCTGAGTGAAAAAAGAGTAGAGATGGAGGGGTGTCACTGTTGTGCGCCGACAACAACCCCACAGAGGAACCCTAGATCTCCAAAGCACAGAAGAACAGTACCACAACCAGCACAAACAAAACAAATCCAGAGAAAGAGCACAAAACACAGATTTACGAGGTTCGGCCTTATCGCCTACGTCCTCGGGGCAAGAAAGGGGGAGGGTTTTTATTGATTTCAACAAATCAATACTTACAGCAATGGGGATCGGGAAAGTTCTTCCTCCTCTCTACTCTCTTCCCTGATTGCACATAAACCCTCTCTCAAAGATCTCTCTCAAGATGCCTCTCAACATACAAGATGACACCTCCAAGATACAAACCCTAGAAATCTAATACAGCCCTTTTATAGGGTTCAAAAATAACCCTTTTCGAAATAGGCAGACCCGACTGTCGGTCGACCGGCCGGTCAACCGACCCCATGCACCGGTCGACTGGGCCGGTCGACCGTTCCAACCGAGAGTTGGGTCACTTCAGTCGGTCGACCGCCCGGTCGACCGATTTCCTCCTGCGGTCGACCGGGCCGGTCGACCGCTACGCTGTGCATGTCAGCGTGCACATCGGTCGACCGGAACGGTCGACCGAGCCACTTCTTCTGCCGACGGTCGACCGGGCCGGTCGACCGTGCGCCTGTGCTGCTGCTGATTTCTGGTTCTCTTCTTCTTCTCTTCGTCGACTTCCTCGACGTCTTCCTCCCTCAACAATTCTCCACATCGGTGAAGATTTTTTTAAAATCTGAGCCGATCTCCAACGTACCCCAGTCTATCACCTGGCGAAATCGACACACGATCTCGACGAAATCGACACACGATCTCGGCTTGCGCGCACCGGACGAAATCGACACACGATCTCGGCTTGAAATCTGTAACTCAGCTATCCACTGGAAAGCACCGCACATGCCTTCCCTGCACTTCACCTTAGGAGAACTTTCATACATGCCGATCACCATACCGTGGCTCCTCCTCCGCAACTTCCCGACCTCATGAAGACTCCTCATGAGCTAACACTGACTCTCCAACTGACTAGCTCTATCTAGTCTACCTGTCTCCCACTGACGGTCCAACCAAGTCTGCGTAGAGCACACCAAACATCATCGGCTTCAACTGGATGCACACCACTCCTTATGCAAGCTCATCATCCTCTCACCGGAAGATCAACTTGTTCATCGAGATCACAACACCTCACCTCTACGTGAAGTCCAACTGGCCACAACACTTCACCTCTACGTGAAACCTCACCTCTACGTGAAACCTCTCCACCTCTACGTGAAGTTCCATCGGCCATAACTCTTCACCTCTACGTGAAGATCCAAACAGCTTCTCGAGAACCCAAATAGCTTCCTACGGGTTGCATCACCAACTGGCTGCGCCTTTACGGCTGCCTACGTACCTTACCAAAGGATCAAACCAACCGTAGTTCATTTAGATGAGCTTCATCAAGCTCAAGCACTGGTACCTGTATTTGCAGCAGCGAACCTATCAGACTGAGTCATATGAACCTCTTCCCGACCATCATGGAGAACAACGGCCTTCAACTTGAGCTTGTCGCGATCACAAGCTTGAGATTCATGCTTCTTTCCCCACAAGCGTGGTTTCACCTTGGTTCCATTAGCTGCAAGCACCTCGACATCCTCAGCAATGTCTTCAACCTGTTCAGCATCACCTTGGTTTCATGATCTCCACCCGGTGTCACATTCGATGAAGTCTTCACTGATGCCGAACCAACTGGAGATGGTGGAGTAGCATCAACCTCCACCCGCTGCGATACTTCCTTGGTCTCCGTCCTCTCCACCTGCTGAGAGACGGTGGACTTCAACACTGAAGTCTCTCCAAATGTGACATGCCTGCTCATCACGATCTTCTTGACTTCGGGGTCCCACAACCTGTAGCTGTTCCTCTTGACGCCCAAATAGACAAACCTCTTTGCTCGCGGATTCACCTTGCCATTCTTGGCACTGAAGTAGGTCGGACTTCCAAATTTTTCAGCAGCAAACCATGATCTTGAGCAGCTTTCCCAGACCAAATTTTCAATGGAGCTTTACCTCCTATCGCAGTCGATCTATCATGAGATGGCTAGCATACTCAGTCGCCTCAGCCCAAAACGACTTGTCCAATCCTGCATTAGACAACAACCTCCGAACCTCCTCCAGTAAGGAACGATTACTTCTTTAGCTAACCCATCTGTACCTGTCGTGAAGTGAGTAACAATTTCGGTGTTCTGGCCAAATCGTAGGAATTGGTACATGTCCTTTCCAACATTACCAATCTTTAGCTCCTTTATCTCCTACCTATCTGCCTCTCCATTCTTCCTTTTCACTTCACCAATATATCTAGGGCTTCACTACTTTGTCTCATTGGATATATTTAACAATGCCTAGATACACTATCAACGAAAGAGACAAAGTATCTGTAACCTTCAAGCGATGCCGTCTTAGCAGGTCCCCAAATGCACACGTGAATACAATCAAGAAGACCTTCATTGCGGTGAGTACTGGTGCTGAATCTCACCTTCTTCTTGTCCAGAATGCTGTGTTCACCTTCCAACTTGCAGGTAGCAGCACCTTCCAGCAATTCCATCTTTGCAGGAGCTCGCAAAGATTTTTCTCCTTCCTGTCCGACCTTTCCCTGCCAGACCTCCGGGCCACCATATTCTGAGGAACTGGAAGTCTCCACCTGACCTGTCACCGTACTATCCTTCAAGTAGTAGAGATTGTCTCGGCGGACGCCCTTCATTACCACCATCGAGCCTCTGATCATCCTGAGATCGCCATCTCGAACAGATATCACCATGCCCGATGCTTCTAAAGCTCCAATGGAGATGAGATTTCTCTTCAACTGAGGTATATACCTCACTCCCTTCAGCTCCCTTACCATCCCATCAAACATCCTGATTCGGATTGTACCTACAGCCTCCATGCTACATAAGTGATCATCGCCTATAACGACCGAACACTCCTCCAGCTTCTCAAAGCTAGAAAACCAACCCCGATTAGGACACGCATGGTATGTGTACCTGTATCCAAATCCACTCATCTTCCCATGAGTGACCAACGATGGGAGTAATGACTGAAAATGAGAAACCTGACGAGTCCGAATCTGATCCATCTGCCTGTGAACTACTCCTCTGAGTATTCGTCACCTTTGCAAGATTTGCTTCAGCCTTCGACTCCTTCTTCTTCCCTTTGAACTTCGGACAGTCCACTTTTCAGTGTCCTATTTCTCTACAGAAGGCACACTGGTTCTTCCTCAGATCCCTATAGCCTGACCTGGACTTTGATCTTCCTCTTTCTTCACTGCTCTTCCTAGATGAACCCCTGCTTCTTACTGCTAGCGCCTCTGCTGACGAGCTTGACTGAGAAGGCTGACTCTCCTTTCTCCTCGTCTCATAGTTGCCAACGCAGACGACACCTCATGATAGTCCAGATTCTGTCTACCATTTATAAAGGTTAATGTGAATGTCTCATACTCCTCCGCTGGGAGTGAGTTCAGGAGGATTACAACCTTGTCTTCCTCATCTACCTTGACATCCACGTTCACAAATCTGTAAGAAGCTTCGTGTAGCGGTTGATATGCTCATTCACAGAGCACCCCTTCTTCATCTGAAACCTATACAGCTTGCTCTTCAGCTGCAATCGCGATTCCACACTCTTGGTCAGATATTTCTTTTCAAGGGTCTCCCACAACTGCCTAGCAGATGTCTCGTGTAACACAAGATATTTGATGTCTTGTGTTAGACACGACCTAATCAACCCACACGCAGACCTGTTCATCTTCTCTCACTCTTCTTCAGGTTTTTCCTCGTCTCTTCTCCAGAAGTAGAGTGTCCTCGAGGTTCAATGCATTCAGGGTATCCATAACCTCACACCTCCACATCCCAAAATTATTTGTGCCGTTAAACTTCACCACGCTATCCTCGGATGAGGATCCATGGTCTTAACTGATGTACTTTCTTCTACCATTTATCTACTGAAAATCTCTATATGCGGAAAACCAACTGGAAATAGATCACAACTTCGATAAAATTTAGATTTTTACCTTCTTCCTGAAACCCTAGATTGAGTTTCTGACTGGATCTACTCCACCAACGATTCCTTGAGTACTCCTTGCGTCCTTCTGAGATCGACACATGATCCCACGAACATGACTACCGCTGATCTGAGATCGACACACGGTCTCCACCGAATCAGCTCCAGAAGCCCTCCGAATCTCCAGAAAAATCCCAAGCGAAACCTGGGAAGCTCTGATACCACTTGTTGTGCGCCGACAACAACCCCACAGAGGAACCCTAGATCTTCAAAGCACAGAAGAACAGTACCACAACCAGCACAAACAAAACAAATCCAGAGAAAGAGCACAAAACACAGATTTAACGAGGTTCGGCCTTGTCGCCAACGTCCTCGGGACAAAAAAGGGGGAGGGTTTTTATTGATTTCAACAAATCAATACTTACAGCAATGGGGATTGGGAAAGTTCTTCCTCCTCTCTACTTTCCTCCCTGATTGCACATAAACCCTCTCTCAAAGATCTCTCTCAAGATGTCTCTCAAGATACAAGATGACACCTCCAAGATACAAACCCTAGAAATCTAACACAGCCCTTTTATAGGGTTCAAAAATAACTCTTTCCGAAACAGGCAGACCCGACTGTCGGTCGACCGGGCCGGTCGACCATTCCCAACCGAGAGTTGGGTCACTTCAGTCGGTCGACCGCCCGGTCGACGATTTCCTCCTGCGGTCGACGGGCCGGGCGGTCGAACGCTACGCTGTGCATGTCAGCGTGCACATCGGTCGACCGGAACGGTCGACCGAGCCACTTCTTCTACCGACGGTCGACCGGGCGGTCGACCGTGCGCCTGTGTTGCTGCTGATTTCTGGTTCTCTCTTCTTCTCTTCGTCGACTTCCTCGACGACTTCCTCCCCAACAGTCACCTCCTAGTTTTTGGCTGCAATTCAAGCTTTTGACGCTTAATACATCTTTTTGAATGAAGCCTTTGATGCATCTTATCGTCCAGTGTTCGTCCAGTCAAAATCATGCGGTCCATGCGCAAGAGCCACTTGATTTTTCAAGATTTGTAACTGCAAGAGCCATGGCATCATCGGCTGTTGATTAAGACGGTGCGCCATTCTTTCGCTCTCTTCCCCTTTTTGTTGCTGATGTGACCCTTAGTGTTTTAACCAGGATGGGTCGGGTTTTCTCAAATCTTATGTTTTTTTTGTGTTTGTATAGAACTTCTATTTGTTCAAGTTTCTTTTAATAGAGAGAGTTGTTAT
The DNA here is from genome assembly GCA_038442645.1 of Agave tequilana. NCBI lineage: Eukaryota > Viridiplantae > Streptophyta > Magnoliopsida > Asparagales > Asparagaceae > Agave > Agave tequilana. Next base: position 178,199 of record JAVJIF010007837.1, read on the forward strand.
TGGTGCTTCCTTGACTAGGTTTCCTGAAGTTTGTTTTTGCGAGTGGAGCAGAATCACTCAAGTTCTCTAGCTGCGGACATTTCTAGTTCTTGCAGAATTTTGGAACAAAGTATGCTTTTTCTCAGAGAAGTGAGAAAAGAAGATTGGCTGTGATTTGTGACCTATTGCAGAATGGTAAGACTTTTAACTGTAATTCTCAAATTATGAAATAAATCCTAGATTGCTCATTATTGACGATTCTTGAATCCTTGAATTCTAATACTCGAGCAACTTTTACAGGACAAAATGTAATGTATCAACAGTGCAAGGATGTTTGCATACTTTATCAAAGTCCAGTTATAGGAGAAGAACCACCTTCATCAAGCGTGGGGATGTAGGAAGAGAGAGGAAGTCGAGGAAGTCGATGAAGTCATCGGCCAAATTCAGCAACAGCAGCAGTAGCACGGTCGACCGAACCGGTCGACCGTTGGGAAGCAGCAGCAGCAGCACCGTCGACCGGCCCGGTCGACCGTTGTGCACCAACGTGCACAAGGTTGTAGCGGTCGACCGACTGAAAGTGCCTAACTCTCGGTCCGACACGGTTGACCGGTGCCTATGGTCGGTCGACTCACCGGTCGACCGACAGTCGGGTCGAGCTGTTTCGAAAAGTTGCTAAATTGGAAATCTGCTCAACTTGGGAATTTTTTCTTAGGATTTTTCCTGGGGTATATGAGAGAGTTAGAGCTCTCTTCATTAGCAATACTGTAATACTTGTATTGATTCACAAAAATCAATAGAAACTCTTTCTTTCTTGTCCCGAGGACGTAGGCGAAATTGGCCAAACCTCGTTAAATCTGGTTTTGTGTTCTTCTCATTGATTGCTTGTTATTTGCTGTTGGTGGTACTGTTATTTTGCATCTGGGATTTAGGGTTTCCTCGACGTGGTTGTTGTTCGGCGCACAACAGGGGATTCCTCTCCTCTGAATGTGGGAAGCATACAACAACCACGCATGATATTATTGTTGTAGAATCATAAACTAAATTGTTCGGGTTCTTGTGCTAACCTGTTCTGATCCTTTCGGATCACTTTAACTCATGCTTCGAGTCTTTTTTACCATTGGCCTTGGCCGATGAAGGTTTTCTCGCTAAGCATTCTATAAATTGAGTGTGAAAACGCTGAACTGACTGCCTTTCTGCAGTATTCTATAAACTATCACGAAGAATTCATGCAGCTGATTTTCGCTCAGAAGAAAAAGAATTCATGTAGCCGGCTCTAAAGATTTGAGTTAAAAGATCTTGTTATTGTTCTTGATATCATAGTGATAAATTTGCCTTGGTTGTTGCTCTATCTTTTTCAAGTATATATGCCCATTGTACGCAATACTTGGAACTGGGATTGTCCTCTTTTTTTTCGGCTCTCTCTTGGACAATTGCGAGGCTGGTTGAAGCTCACCACACTCGGATGTGTATTTGATGAGGATATATATGTGTTTCTAGTGAATGTTCAAGTGTGTTTCTGGATCTGTGTATTTCTGTTTCTGGATCTGTATTTCTGATATCTATAATGTACAATGATTTTTATATTTATAAAAAAATTTATTAAAAAAAAATTCATCTTTCGCGTAAAGAACTGACATGACCTTTCGCGTCGGTTCTTGACAGAATTGACGCGAAAGATGTGCGTCATTTCTGTATGGAACCAATGCCTTTTGCGTTGGTTCCCTTAAGAACCGACGTGAAAGGCTGCGAAAGGCCCAAACCTTTCGTGTCGGTTTCATTAAGAACCAACGTGAAAGAAAGGTAGACCTTTCGAACAGAACGCGACCTTTCGAACAGAACGCGAAATGTTAGGCTTTCGTGTCTGAACAGAACGCGGAAGGGTAAACCTTTTCGTGTCGCTTCTACGCGAAATGTTACACTTTCGCGTCGGTTATGTATAGAACCGATGCTAAAGGTATGTTTCGCGTCGAATTTAATCCGACGCGAAATTACCTACTTTTCACGTCTCTTGGATACGCATCAGTTATTCGACCAACAATGTTTTCATTTCGCATCGGATTTAATCGCCACACCATCTCAAACTAAGAGTTGGGACTCCCAAGGACAATGAAGCTTCTTATATTAATGCAAACCTGCTTTGTGCTCCAACCGGAGGGGATTCGGTTCATGTGTGTGAGCCACACACACATACAATAAGAGGGTCAATCCCGTGTTGACACGTGGATCGAAACTCTTATAATCTCTTATAATATGTGCGTGAGGTCCACACATAACATACTATAAGAGGATTAATACACGTGTCAATGCATGATTGGTCCTCTTATTATATGTATGTGTGGCTCACACACATAAATCTAAGTCTCGTCAACGTAGGAAACAAATTTATGTACGCACATGCACGCTCGCGTGCACACACATCTGGATGAAATTGCAAGTGGAGTAGCGACAATGGCAGTAGGATACGTCACAAACAAGAGCACGCTAGGACTCGTGTTGTTGATAGACATGGCTATTTTGCAGAGGAAGGGGCTGCATGTCATCAGCATTGGCGAAGGGTGGCCACTGTGATTGCGTAAGTACATGCTTAAACTAATGGAGGCATCTCTCTGGGTCCAGATGTTAGCATTTTGTTAATTAGGGGAGTGATTAGAATAAGGGGCTTGGGTCACATGGAAGGATGCTTCTGATTCCAGTTCACTGAGTAGAGGAGAGAATGTGAAGAAGAAGAGGAGGAGAGAATCCCAGTTATGTTTGTTGGGTAGTGGGATTTTCTTGGTGTTTTTATTTGGTGCATGAACATGGGGATCATTGAGCTGGAATAATCCAAATCATGGGGGAGTGCCCCACAGAAACAAAACCCTAACAAGGGGCATTGGCTCACAAGATTAATGTTGAAATTAGGGCAGTGGAGATGGCTACATCGCCCAACTGACACTTGTTTATGGATCACTAGGATTCCATGATTTTGGAATCAAATTTTGTTTCTGTGATGGGGTTTTCCATGTGATTCCAAATTGGCAACATTATGAGATTTGTGAATGTGATTTTGAGTCCTTTTCTAAATCACAGTGAGAGGGAATCATGACGGTTTTGCTGAAGGTGATGCTTCACCCAGGTTGTTGTCTATCTTTATTACTGTTTATCCTCAGTTTAATTTTTTACGGTTCGGTTCGGTTCGGTTCACGTGTGAGCCATGCACATATTATGAGAGAATAAATCCTGTGTTGACACGTGAATAAGATGTCGGGTGTCAGGGTTACAAAGGTTTAAAGTCTTTAGACCTCTTCTTACATCTCATCCACATGTCAACCCGAGATTAGTCCTCTTATAATATATATGTGTGGCACGCACACATGAACCAAAGTGAAGACCAAGAAGTCACGGAATAATACTGGCATATCTTGAGCTCCTAATGCTACCTCGCAATTCAATCTCTAGGGCTGAAGAATGAGCGTGTTCCTGGGTCATCTTAGAATAAATAGATCATGGTTTCGAGAGTCATCCATTACGAATAGATTTTCCTCTGAGTGGATTTGTGGAATTACGACATGATGATTCAGAGAAAATCCATTGAGATGACCCAAGAATTTCGCTATTTCAATTCTGCTAGTCCTTGAGAACAGCGTAATGATGAATAATTAAGAACCTTATGTTGTAGTTTAATTTATTTAAGAGTATTGATTTATCTATAGAGGGGAGCTGACCTGAGTTCTTTGGCATCAAGAATAGCTTACCACTCCTCATGCTTAATTTGATACATTCTGCTGAAGTTGGGCATCTCTTTTGATACCAAAATTTATATATTTAGAAGAGCACAAAGTACTCTTCTAAAGACTATCTTTGAGGGAGAAAATGCTAAGGTCTTTACAAAACAATGGAAAATCTGCAAAAGACTACTTAAACAGTCTTGAAATCTGTTTAAGTACTTAAATAAGTACTCAAAAACTTACTTGAAAAAAAAAATGTTATTACGAAACAAAAAAGCATAATAAATTTGCATTTTTCTTTTTTGGGTCTGGTTGGTTGTCGTAATTGGCCGTAATTCGTAAGTCGTAATTAGTAAAGTCTTTTTCAGTTGTAAATAAGTTACATGCATGTAAGTTTTACGGTATTTGGTTGGTAGTATAAAGTTATAAGTGGAAAAATATATTGTATTTTACGGTATTTAGTTATCGTAATGCGTAATCGTAAGTGAAAAAATTGACCACAAAATTAACTATTTGGTGATTTAAAAAGTTTTAATATTACAAATAAATATTAAAAATGCTAAACATTAAAAAAATTAATATTAACATAAAACAATAATACAAATTTGTATGACCACAAAATTAACTGTAACTGGATTGTGAGTGGTAATTGGGTGTAAGTGAGTGATAGTTGAGTTGCGTAAGTCTTTTACGAATTACAGTTCAAACAAACGCCTTAGCTGTACTTAGATTGTAAGTCATTTACGAATTACGGAGTTTTACGCCTTTTACGGCGAAACAAACAACCCCTTTGTTTAATGTTTGATTGTGTCCAAGCACCTTTGACAATTGAACTGAGGAAATGCTTTGATCATAGGCATCAAATCATGAGTGCTTACAGCAGAGCGAGTGACTAGCAACAATCCTCAACCCAAATGACATGCAAAGTTGCCCTTTGCAAGTGATATTTCGATCGGTTTTGAGTTCGTAAGAGCTCTTCTCACTTACAGATCGTCGATTCGAGTTCTCAGACGCGTGTGATATTGGATGCCTTCGTGCGCTTCTTGACTAGAAGAAAAATGACAAGCACAGTTGGGAACCAATGGGTTTGAAATTGGACAGATGAAATCTTTTGTTGGCACCCATTTGTTGTTATGGAGGGCTCCCAGTCCCCCAGTCTGCATCATTAATATTATTCTAATGAAGATCCAAGCGCTGATTTGATGGGCCATGGAGCACGCGGTGTACTGTATCCCTGACAACAAAGCATTACGTCATTTTGCGCATCTAAAACTATTGTTGTATGTCGGGCGTGTTTGTTTCCCGTGATTGCCCTATAACTGGTAAAACACAATTGCAACAAAATTATTTACGGTATTTATTTGAGACTGTAAGTCATAAAATACACTTTAACTTACTTGCAGTCTAAACAGTTAATTTTGTAGTCATGCAAATCACACTTACAGCCCACTTGCAGCACAAATAGTGAATTTTGTAGCCATGCAAATTTATATTGCAGATAGTTAATTGTAATTAAGTTAATATTTTTATTATTAGATTATTATTTATTAATTATGAGAAATTATTTTTTAATTTTTAGGTTAAATTAAATTATTAGATTAAAGTTGCTTATTAATTATTCTAATAATTTTTATTATTAGAATCTTTTTATTACTAGATTAGTAATATTTAATATAAGTTAATATTTTTTAGTATTAAATTAAATTTTTTTAATTTTAGAATCTAATATTTTTTATTATTGAATTTAATATTATTTAATATCAGATTGTAATGTTAAATATCTTTTTAATAAATAATATTATATTACTATTAATATTTTAGTAATATAATATTATTATTATTTTAATATTTAATATTTAATATTTTTAATATCTAGTATTTAATATTTTCAATATTTACATTTTTTTACTATTTTACAATTTTTAATATTTAATATGTTTAAATCACCAAACGGTTAGTTTTATTGTCAATTTTCCACTTAACTTACATATTACCAACCAAACGCCGTAAAACACAATATACTTTCCACTTACAATTTCCCATTATCAACCAAACAACCTAAGATTTACTGATCTAAAACTTATTTACAACTGTAAAAGAATTTATACTTACGATCACTTACAGCAACCAAACAGACCTTAATAAGGGGCTGTTTGTTTCGCGTAAATGGTCATAAAAGGCCATAATTCATAAATGACTAACAGCCCAATTACAACTATGGTGTTTGTTTAGACCATAATTCGTAAAACACTTACGCAACCCAACTACTACTCACTTACAACCCACTTACAGTTAATTTTGTGGTCAGCAAATTTGTATTATTTTTTATATTAATATTATATCTTTTAATATTTTAACATTTTAAGTATTTATTTGAAATATTTAATTTTATAAATCACCAAATAGTTAATTTTTGGTCAATTTTTCACTTACGACTTACACATTACGACAACCAAACAACGTAAAAGGCAATACACTTTTCATTTACAATTTTATATTACCAACTAAACACCGTAAAACTTACATGCACGTAACTCATTTACAACTGTAAAAGAGTTTACCAATTGCGACTTATAAATTACGATCAATTACGACAACCAAACAAACTCAAGTGTAAAATCCTGCACAACGGTCAAATTCGGTGGAACCGTGTCCTGCACTGTCCACCAAATCCAAGCCCCCCAAAGATTCTGAAAAGGTCCCATCAACCACAAGGGAAGAGGTCGGTGGCCATGTCAGAGATCATTGGCTACTTGAAAACTTCAAACCCAATAAAAAAGATCAAACAAAACTTCACCACCTCACCATCTCAAACACCTCACACTGCATGACATGGCACATTAAAGGCATAATTTAATGGAACCCACACCTCATCTCACACAAAGCCTAGAGAATTAAGTTAAGGGAGGAGATAAACATTAAAAAAAAGAAAAGAAAAGAAAAAGGCACAACTCTTAACAACCCATAAAGGCCAAATGATCCTTGTTTAAAGGGTTGCATTGCATCATGATTCATAACCAGTCTTCTTGCCAAAAGAATCTATGAACATAATTAATTTCCTAAAGACACTATTATGGAAGTTGGAACCCTGGAAGTTGTAATCTAGGAAAAGGCTATATACCTCACTTTTTACCAACAAGTCAGCAAAAGGCAACATACTTTGGGGGTTGTTTGGTTGCAAGGAAGTGGGCGAAAGTAAAGAAATAGGGAAATATAATTGCTTCCCTATCTATCCAAACACCGAAAAAAGAAAATAAGAAAACCTCTTTTTTTTTTCTCTTTTCTCTTTTCTCTTTTACACAATCATTTCCTTACTTCCAGAGTGCTACAGTTAATTTTGTGGTCATGTAAATCTCATTTGTAATAAGTTGTAGCACAAAAGAGTTAATTTTTTTATCATGTAAATCTCACTTACATTCTAATTACAGTCCATTTCTTATTTTTCTTAATTAATTTTTATTTTAATATTATTTTACGGTCAACTTTGTGGTCAACTTTTTTACTTCCACTTTCACATTACCAATCCAACACCGAAAAAGACAAAACATTTTTCAAACCACACTTTCCAACAACATCCAAAAACCGAAAAACTTACTAACCAATTCCTAAGTTCCAAAATGAATTATTATCACTTTCTCACTTCCACCCTTAATCGTGAGACACATAAATTGATAAATGATATCTTCATATTTAATTATAATCTCTACCCTCTGCCTTAATTTCAGAAGAGACTGTACTCTTTTTTGTTTTTTTAATTAAAATTCTAATTAGTGTGGCCATATCCAAATTTAGAAAGAATTCGTCTCATAATTTACCAAAGAAAACAATTACACACACTCTTAGTTTTAACAAGGGATTATTTTGTATACCCACTAGGTATCACTTCACATAAGCTGCAACCTTTCTTATCCAGGGGACTTCGTGTACGAATGGATTACAAGAGAATGACCTAGTGTGCCATGAAAATAGAAATAGATACAAAGATTGCTGAAAATCAGGAACCCAAGCAATAGAAGATTGTAGCAACACCAGAAACTAGTCTCCAATTACACGAACAAACAAATAAAGGAAAAAAAGCGAGAAAATAAAGATTTAACGAGGTTCGACAATTGCCTACATTCTCGGGTAGAAGGAGAGAAAGATCTTATTAATCAATCAATTACAAGATACAATAAATAGGGACAATGCCCCTCTTATATAACCAAAGAAACTCTGAAGAAAACGAAACCAACAAATTTAAAATCGGATTAAAAACGAAGTCAGAATCACAATAGGAAATTGTCCAGACCCGACGTGCAGTAGACCGCGCTCTGTGCAGTGTCGAAACTGCGCTCTGTGCGATCATTCGGACGGTCGATCGTTCTCTGTGCAGAGCCAGTTTGGCCTTCTGGCTGGCCAACCGGCTTGTATTTGCTGAGTAGCTCCTCTGGGCGACCGACCGCTACTCTCCTTTTTTCTCGTGCATGCTTTTATGCATGGCCAGTCGACCGACCCTCTGTCTTCTGCTGTATCTGATCTTCTACGTTGCACCGTTGAACTTCGATCTCTGAGGTATCTTCTTCGATGAGTTAAAAAACTCTACTAATAAGATTTTACACCCTCTCCCCACAATAGAAAAGATTAGATTTTTACCTCCGAACGAAACTGTAGACAGTTTTCAAAGCGATTTCTCCACTCGAACGAAAAACTCCCTGTCGAAACCTGAAAAGCTCCAATATCACTAGTTGAAAATTGAGCAACCCAAGCAACAGAAAATTGCAGCAATTCCAGAGACTAGTCGCCAATTGCACGAACAAACAAATAAAGAGAAGAAAGCGAGAACACAAAGATTTAACGAGGTTCGGCAATTGCCTACGTCCTCGGAGCAGAAGGGAGAGAGATCTTATTAATCAATCAATTATAAGATACAATAGACGGGGACAATACCCCTTTTTATGTAACCAAAGAATATCTGAAGAAAAGAAATCCAACAGATCAGAATCTGATCAGAAACGTAGTCAGAATCACAATAGGAAACTGCCAACACCCGACGTACAGTCAACCAGGCGGTTGATCACGCTTTGTACAGTGTCGAAACTGCACTCTATGCGGTCGATTGGGCGGTCGACTGTTCTCTATACAGAGCCAGTTTGGCCTTCTGGCTGGTCGACCGGGCAATCAACCCGGCCTGCATTTGCTGAGCAGATCCTTTGGGCAGTCGACCACTACCCTCTTTCTTCTCGCGCACTCTTTCGTGCACGGCCAGTCGACCGGCTCTCTGTCTTCGATTGCGTCTGGTCTTCTATCTTGCACCATTAAATTCCGATCTCTGCGTTATATTCTTCGATGAGTTAAAAACTCTACTAACAAGATTTTATACTCACTTTCTCTCTCCACAGAGACAACCACAGGTCACGTGGATATAAAAATGATTAGTTTTCGCAACCACAAGCATCTATATAAGCCAACAATACGTAGAAGGATCAATTGTCCACTAGAATTGTGCTTCATAGATAATTATAAATCAAAGGTTTTTGATCTACAGAGTAATTTTTTGCTGGCTAGCTTACTATTTTACTTTGAATTGTCTCACCACTCAATGTTTTTTAATTATTATGGTTGTAACATATTCCATGGACTACCTGATCTTGACAAAATAAATCCGTCCTTAGATCGATCTCCCATTTATTTTCTTCATCAGTACCCACACAATAAGTATAATAACTAAATAATTACAGCTTCATCGAGCTTCTATCCCTGTCTCACCTTTTTAATGATTTTGTTTTCTATTTATTGCTTGAATCATTTTGAGTTTTGAGTGGAGTGATGATAATTGTACTATTAATATTATATTAGTCATAGTGGATCTTGTTGGCAACACAATAAGTATAACGACAAAAGTCAAAAAAACAAATTAACTGTCGTGTGTCGTAGACCATCTAATTGGTGAAATAAATCTTTCGTCACAGTGGATCTTGTTGGGATTTGGGTCGAACAAATAGTCTCACATCGGCTAGACATGAAAATGGTATTAGATATATAAGAATTTAGACAACTCCATCTAAAAAGCTAGTCTTTTAGGATGGTGTCTCAAGTCTTTCAAGTAGTACATGACCATGACGTGAACTTAGTGTGTGTGTGAGTGATGTTCGATGTTATTGATCTCCCAATTTGACACAGCAGTGGGCCCCTATAAAGTAATTTGGCTCGCGAAGGCGTGCCGGCACCCGCGCGGTGTAGAGGACTGGCCAGTTACAGTTGATGCTTCACATAAGACAAGGCTAGCTTTTTGAAATGATACTCCAAGTCTTTCAAAAAAAACCCGAGAATGTAAGCAATTGCCAAACTCCCTTAAAAAAAAGTGAGAGTGAAATTAGTAACTCAACAGTCAGGTACTTTTGAATGACAACTTGCTAATTCTGGCCAAGTTTAAATTGTTTGGCAAGAGTTAGGGCATAACTCTTGGGCTAACTCTTAATTCCAATAAGCCTTAAGGAGCCGTATTACTCTGAGCTTAATATATAAAGAAGATCTTTAAAAGTTGTGGTATTAAGGTGACACATGTTATTCTATCGATCCGTAAGACATGCACATGCACAGGCACATGCACAGGCACGTATAATTATCTTTAAATAATATATGTGTGTGTGTGATCGTGTATACGCACACACATGCTAAAAGTAATTTGCCATTGATGGGCTCCAATTAACACAAACATACACTTGATAGGCTTAACTAAACCACATCGCTTATAGTAATGTTGTAAAAGAGTGAGAATAGGTTATGCGTAGTACATGTTTCAAGTATTGCAACCGAGGAGAAGAAAAGAAAGAGAGAAAGAAATAGATATATTTATCTTTATACCCAACACAGTAATATTTTAGTAGTCTGCGACAACCTAATACGGCAATATTTTTTCGAGTCTATAGCAACAACTTTTACTATAGCCTTGTATATATTTTCTTGTGTATTGTGTTGCTTTCATGATCTTATTCCTTACATGATGACAATAATAGAAGAGAAATTTTAAACACTATACATATTTCATATATGTATCTCTAGTAGACTATTAATTAAAATGGCTTACAATGAAGTTCTACATTCAGAGAACTTTTCCAAGAAAGTAATCTATCTTCTTCTTTATCCTTTACCTCAACACTACTTCAGGAAGTTGCTTTTGTTTACGAGACAAGAAAATTTCCTTGCATCAAAGAACCAAAGCTACGAAATTTTCCATGAGACTTCAAGTGATCATAGTGATATTTTTTCCATGAATGATGAATAATAAAGCAATCAAACACAATTAACTTTGTTTTAAATATATACAAGGAAATCTATGTGCTTGTTAAAGACGTTAAATTAAACTAGGTGATTGAATTTGAATGCTTATGAAGGAGATTACTTCACCAATTTGGTTAGAAAATATATACATGTTTCTTTCTTTCTATTTATAATTGCTTTCATGACATCATGTAACACAAGTTTTTTCCTACTTATAATAATGATATGTGAGTATAGTTTTTGAGAAGGTAGAGTCATCAGTTCATGAACTGTCTCTAAGTGTTGCATCACGGAAAATTTACAAAAAATGAAAATTACGTCACCAATTTTGTCGTGTATCGTATTTCACATTGTTAACCTAAATAGTACGTTCTGCCTTCTTTATTATTTTGTTGCTTTATTTTGACATTATGCATAAACCAAGACTAGATTGGCGTCTTGGGTAGACAATACTTAAAACATAAAAGAAATATGACCGACTTAAATTCATTTTGTAACTAGTATACCGTTCTGTCGGCGGTGAAAATTAACTGACAGAACGGGGAGAAGGAAAGTGAATGAGGAAGAAGAAGGGAAGGAGGAGAAAAAAGAAGGTGGGAGAGAACTTTGGCTCTGCTAGAAGGAGGAGGAGGAGGAGGAAAAGAGGGGAGGGAAGAGGGCCGTGATCGGCGGCGCTCTATGTTGGGACTTGGGTCGAACAAATAGTCCCACATCGGCTAGACGTGGGGATGGTCTTGGGTTTATAAGGATTTGGGCAACTCCACCTAACAGACTAGTCTTTTAGGATGGTGTCCCGAGTCCTTCAAGTGGTATCAGAGCCTAAGTGTTTGGGTGATGTTCGATCTTGAAACAGACTAGTTTTTTAGAATGGCGCTGAAAATTTTTGTTTATTACAAGAAAGTATTCTCCTTTGAAAGAAATAAGGTATGCTGTGCGCGTGCTTGAACATGCTGTTATAATTAAGAGAACGAAATAAATAAAACAAGTAGATTAGCAAAAAAAATTAAAAAAATAAAACAAGGGGACATAATCCAATCATCTTCATTGTTATCCAAATTAACATCAACATCCATCTTATGCCGTTGCATTAGTATTATCTGTTCAATGTATTATATTAATAATCAGTAAAATTATACAATTTAAATTATAAGCTTATTATTATCATTATTATATTATATCTTAAAATTATTATGATTATTAATAGTAAACGTAAGTGTACTGTTCCACTTACAATCAAAATAAGTGTAGGGAGAAAAAAAATGAAGGGAACCAAAGTGTTCATATCTTAGCGTCTTTGAGGCTTAACTCAGCAGGAAAAAGTTGGAAATGAGTTGTGAAAAGTTCTTAAAATTTGTCAGACATTTGTAAAATCTACTGCGAAGGAGATGTTTGAGCCTAATGCTAATATTTTTTAACAAAAATTAAAAATTATAGATACCGACTCTGATCTCATGTGAGTGGCCTCATTTGGGGCTCTGATTTTTATTGTTCCGGAGTATTCTGAGTCTTTCTGCAAAATGTGCCGGTATTTTACGTCAAGGGGCTCTGACTTGGCACATGTTTTTTATTTCCTTCGTTGGTTGTTCTTTTAGTTTCCTCGCATCTTTGACATCTGCGCATACGTATGTGTTTTTTGTTGGGAGAACTTATGCTTCCGTTCTGATGTATTTTCGGAGATATTTTCATTAAAAGTTTTCTAATGAAGCATGAGGAACCTTACGGTTCACCGTTCTCTCAAAAAAAATATGGAGTTTTGATTAAAGACATCTACTGGTATCATGGCATAATGGTAATACTATGTATTGTTTGATTGTTTTAGCTTTTTGCTGATTTTCTGAGTGAATTACCCACGGAAATCCACATCTTTTCCACATTTTTCTAATTTAAAATAGTTTATAAAGATTTGATGCTTCTCTTTGAATCTTTTTGTAACGAAAATACAAGAAATAATGCCTGCCCTAAACTTTTGCTGCTTGAATAACCAACTTTGTGCATGAGTCTGGATTTGGTCGACTATGTAACACACGGCCCACCAATCGTGTCACTGAACTCTTGTTTGCGTGTACTAGGGGCTGTTTGTTTGCGTGATTTTAGCCTCGAAAACGGCTGACAGTCTTGGCCACATCAACGTTTTCACGATGGGGTGTTTTTTAGCATAAAATAAAGAAAATACATAATGATTACAATTATTCCTACAGGGCTCCCGAATGCTTTCTTTCTCTCAATCAGCTGAAACCACTGAAAAAGCTATTGTTGTTATAGTAGCTCCCCAGTAATTGCAAACTGATTTGTCGCATGCTCATTTCTCGTGTTTTTCAGAGAACCACCAAGTAGCCCTTATGAGAAATGTAAATGCGAAAGGTGTTTAAATACATGACGTGACTGAATGGATTGCATACTGCTTGGTTCATCAAATCTAAAGCTCATGGTAAAAAAGTCTGGAGACATAACACTCGCCAGAATCAAACTCGGCACAACACTCACCAAAATCAAACTCTCATAGCTAATGGTTACTCAACAACGGGAGCGTGTTAGCTCCTCTGCGCAGAGGACCAAGATGGTCCTTCACGCACTATGGGTTGTCCATCACAGCTGATGGACGGCCCGACAGGAAGCGAGAAAAAACATGTTTTGTGATGACGGCCACAAAATATGTTTTTGTTTTTCTCTCTTTCCGTCAGACCGTTCCATCAGCTGTGATGGATGGCGACAACGCACGAAGAACCAACTGGTCCTTAGAGAGAGAGAGAGAGAGAGAGAGAGAGAGAGAGAGAGTTTCAAAGCCGCCAAGTAGGGCTCCTTGCCGCCACTTCTTTATTTCACAAAAACAAGACTTTGAGGAAAAGTCTACCTCCCAACAAAGAATAACAAACAATTTGGGGGAAAGGGGAAAAAATTCCTGCGAAAGAAGAATAAATTTCTTTAACAAAAAGGAAAACTAAAATAAAACAAAAATGAAAACAAAAAAAGAAAAAAGAAAAAAAGAAAAGAAAGAAAACATCACCACACTACACAACAACAGCTACCCTCTAAAAATTACCCGAAAGTTAAATCCACACCCAACAGTGGTATAGATTTGGACTCCCTCTCTCTCCCCTCTCATTATCATGATATTCTCACCCCCATTTAGACCCCCATCTGTTAGGCCCATGAAAAGTCAGCGGCTGCTACATATAAATTTTTTTTTAAAAAAAAGGCAGCTATTTCTCTCTCTTCTCTCTCGCTCTCCTTGAGAGAAATCCTTGTGCTCTTATTTTGCTTGATTTAACTAGAGTTTTAAGCATTCTGAAATCTAGAGAGAGAGAAGAAAAGGAAGAAGAAAAAAAGAAAGAAGAAAGAAGAAAAATCTCTACAACCATTTCTCATGCACTGCATGGGTCCATTTCTGCTTCGCTGCAACACCAGCAAGAGTTTCAAGAGTTGAGCGTAGATTCGACTCTTGTGCTGGATTCGTGAGGTCAGTGATCGATCATGTGTGACTTTTTCTGGCAGAGGATGGACAGCACAGACCAACAGGGCGGCGATCTCGCTGACGTCGTCCGCAGGGTCAGCGCCAGCGCCCCGCCATCCTCCTCCTCCGACCTCACCGTCGTCACCACCACCACCACCACTTACAGCGCCAGCTGGAAATTCCCGACGAGCCCCACCGGGTCACCGTTTTTCGCCGCCGGGGACGGCATCGGCCTGCGGGACCCGCTGCCGCACGAGCTGACGGGGACCGCCGCCTTTTTCGACGGCAGCGGGTCCGGGCCTGAGAAATCAGGAATCGACAACAGCAGCAGCAGCAGCAGTGCTCGCACTCCGACTGTGAGTAACCATCAACTGCTTGCTCATCATCGGAAGACGCTGACTGGGGATGCAATGAAGAGACCGAGCAGCAACCTCTTCTCGCGGGTGCTTCAGATCTCGCCGGCGAAGCCCTCGCCGCTCTCGCCGAGGGCGATCAAGCCGCTGCCGATGATTCCGGCCCACGGCGACGTGGTCAAGCTCGACCACGGCGTCCAGATCTCGTCCCCTCGCGCTCCAGGGATCAAGAGAAGGTAACACTTCATTAACAAAAATTTTCAAAAACATTTGAGACAATCAGAATATGCACCAAAATTGAACCAACAGGACCTCATGCGTGAGGTTTTTGCATGTGGCCACAAATTAATATCCATAGCTAGCAAAAAGAAAAAAAAAAGTTACACAACAAGTGGGGTTTCAATTTAGATATGTGAAGCTTTTTTCATAGGATCAATCTCTTTCAAGCCAGAATTAGATTCCCACATCAACCACACTTTAAATCTTCCTCCTTTTTGAACAAATTCCAAGATCGAAAGTTCTCTTCTTATCACTAGAATATTCTTAATTGAAATTATTTTTTCATTTTAATTCGTCTAATAATTTGATCATCAAATTAAAATTAATTAATTGCAGAAAGAGCCAGGCAAAGAAGGTGGTTTGCATCCCAGCACCAGCAGCAGCCAGCAGCAGGCCAAGTGGAGAGGTGGTGCCATCTGATCTCTGGGCTTGGAGGAAGTATGGCCAAAAACCCATCAAGGGCTCACCTTATCCAAGGTACTACTAATTAATTTTAAGTAATTATTATCATTTTATGCTTAATTTTTTTTTCAATCTTTTTTGACCCTTCATTACCTAATTACAACAAAGTTGCTACATACTAAAATTAAATCCAAATAATCAGTTCATTAGTAATTTCCTTCTTTAATTTCCTAGTCAAAAATTATTCACTTGACTAGCTAATTGCTCATTAGAGTTCATTTATAACTAGACTAACGATGTTGTGATCTTTCACAAGAGTCTCTTATCAGTAAACTAACACTGTAATCTAATTATATATAATCATAAAGTTTTCTTTTCTTCTTCTTCTTTTTTCAATATTTAGAAGAAGATGTAGTTTTTGACACTAGATGTTGATCAATTCAGGCTTAATCTCTTGTTCCATATCAACAAGCAATATTGATCATATATAAAAGTGCAACCATATCAGTGTACAACATATAGCACTAGAGTTCATATTTATTAATTGTAACAAGCAAAATTAGCTGATGAACTCCATATGTAAACCTCAGGGGCTACTACAGATGCAGCAGCTCCAAAGGATGCTCTGCAAGGAAACAAGTCGAAAGAAGCCGAACCGATCCCAACATGCTCGTCATCACCTACACATCCGAGCACAACCACCCCTGGCCTACTCAGAGGAACGCCCTCGCCGGATCCACAAGGTCTCAAGCATCCAAGAACACTGCATTATCGACGTCGGCCTCAAAAAGTTCGCCTCGACAACCAACCACGACTCCAAAGGAGGAGCCCAAGGAGAGCACCACAACAGCCTCGAGCTCAAGCTTGCCCACAGTGAAAGAAGAGGTAGTGGTGGCCGAAATGGAGAATAATGCGACCATTGAAGCGCAAATGGCCCACGATCATGATGCGTTCGATCAAGTGTTCTACAATGAGCCAGTGATGGCTGAGCCAATAACGCAGTCGGATGACTTCTTCTCGAATTTAGATGAATTGGAGCCTGACCCCATGGGCCTCATCTTCTCGCGATCGGGGTTCATCGGAGATCACAAGTCTGATGAAGAGGAGAAGGAGAGCTGCAGCAAGGGGCTGGATCCATTCATCAACATGTTTGACTGGGGAGGGAGCTCATCATCATTTGGATATCAATCAACAAAGAAAGGTTTATAAAAAGACCTTATAGAAACAAGCAAGCATATATATGCAATATGTTCTTGTTTAAAGGTCTGGTTATTTTTAAACCTTTGATAGTTATATGCTAGCTAGTCTAAATATTGGATTTTGGGGAACTTTTAAATTTAAATTTCAACTTTTTAACTTTTTTTTTCCTTGTTATTTAACAGAAGAGTCAATAGAGTATTAGGGTGTTGGTGGATTGGGGGCAGGGGTCCATTGGAGACCCACATCTTTGGAATATTGGGGGATGGGACAGAAAGCTGAAGAACAGAAGCTTTCAACAGTTGAAAGAGGGCCAAGTACATGTCTCATGAGGGATGTGACTGAAAGCAAGATAAAGTTGATGAATGTTCATACAGGGTTGATTGCTAGCTTTTTCATCTTCTCCTCTCTCCTTTTCTCTCTTTCCTCTGCCCCACCCCAAAAAAAACCCACCCACACACACTTGCATGTGTTGCTGCTAACTAGCTTGAGTGGATCATTGTATGAACAAATGGTAGCTGAGGGTAGAAAAAGTTTTGAGTATGAGAAACTAAACTTCTTCAATTATCCTAGTCTTGTGGCACAAGGGAGTTCTAAAGACTTAGAAGGCAGTGGTTCTTTTGTTTCCTTAGCTTTCTAAATCCCTAATTCATTGACAGTCTTGATCTCTCAATGTATTGAAGAATATTCTTGAAGATATATAATACCATCCAATCCATATGCAACCTTTGAGAGTGTTCTCAATGCGATTCATATTATATTCTTCTCAAAAAAAATACACGAGAGTAACTATTCATGTTTCATTAAAGAGAAGATAATTAAACGCACTGAAAAACAATATGAATCATTGTGAATGTTAACTGCTTAATCTTTTTTACCTGAAAGCAGGTATGACAAGCATCTAATTATATAATTCAGTAATAAACACAAGGAATGAGTGCACGTGCAGTTCATGCATTTGTGGTTGATGGAGAGAACAAGCAACATTTCATGTAGCTTACATATGTACTCTATAAAGTAAAAATACACACGCTTATAGTATCCAAATACACTTGTGTACATGTAACACTCAAGTAGCATTCCAAGTCCAGTAACATGCTATTTCAAATTTTCAATACCTAGAGAAGTCTTGAGAAGGCACGTGCATGCATGCATGTGTAGCTTGGGAAGGCACACGTGCATGCATGGTCATATGCATGAATATATCGCAGTGTTATGTGTTTATTACAACTATATGTAAATTAATTTCTGCTATATATGCTCAATTCTGCAAGATAAAATACAAGATAATGAATGATTCCAACTTCAAATATATAGAGAAATCATAGAGAATTAAAGGAGCCATGCATATGTTCGATGACATAAATTACAACGACTAATGTTGAAATCGCATTTGTAATGTGGTAACACTATTACACAAAAAACTTTATTCTTGGAATAAATCCTATTAGATGAGGAGTTTCAAGTTTGTAGGACCAAGTCCTTGACTCTTGATAGCTCATTGATCTTTACAAGCCATTATTTCTCAATACATTCGCCATTTGGAACATGGAATCATGACGATCTAAGCCTCTAGGCTTCGAGATATGGGTCCATAGAGCTTTCGGCGAATGGTGGGCTGCATGTCGAGTGGTGATCCTATTCTGGATCACGATCGGATTGGATTGAGAAGATAGCGTTGAGATTGAATTGGTATAAACTTTTTGTTATCCCATCACAAGGATCTCCTCTCTCTCGCTGTCCCAGAAGTAGTCTGTGTGTAAATTCTTCTCTTGTGTTGCTAATAATGGCAGAATCTTCTTCCAAATGGTTTCTTGTGTGCCATCCATCCTCTTTGTTACTAGGACAAGCAATATTGACTAGAAATGCATGCAATCAAATACTAATTATCATGAAGCTTGTCAAGGCACAAAATGTTTTGAATCATTCAAAATGGGATTCAAGAACTTCTCCATCAATCATTCAAGATAAAAGTTTGTGCTAAAAAAAAAGCCACTTTGTTGCCTTTTCTCTTCCATTATTTAAGCCACTTCCAATGGAACTCTTGGAGCCTAAAGCTCTCCTCAAATAGTTGATTCTCTTATCTTTTGATTGATGGGAAGTATGAGCCATCATGAACTGGGAAGCTGGTATGATCAATAAGGGAGCAACTGTTGCCATTAGGGAACATGGAAGACTTTGGAGTGTTTCATTTGATGCTTGGAAAGATGAGACTAAAGGCCTCCGGCCCAAAGATGTCTCATCTGACAAGACAGAACGAAACAGAAAGAGAGATCGTGCTCTGATACCATGTTAGATGAATACTTTGTCCAGATATTTAAAATAATAAATTATAAATCAACTACTTACATTAAGCATTCTCATCGGAGAAATCCTAACATCACACATATTCTCTTGTGCCGAAGTTTATATATGTTCTGACTAACAATATATGTCAAGCAAACCCAATTAGAACTCCTAGAGACCCTTGAACTTTATCCGAAAAGTTTTGTATAGTTAAAGTCTCTAACCTTCAATCTTTAATGACATAAATTCACACAATGCCTAGTTTGAAAGTTGTGATCAAAATTCAACAAAGCCCTACCCTTAGCATAAGACCATCATGTCACTCCCCATCAGAAGCCTAACACACACCGAATCCGGCCGTCAGATCGCTATCGGAGGGCGGCCGGAGCCCCGTTTGGATCTGACACAAAGTCCAAACAGAAGGATTAGACTAATCACCATTTCCCCAAAGGATATGCAATGTGGAGGTAGATTAATGTTGTTAAAGAAAGCAATCTCACTTAGTGATAGAGGTGTTGATGGGATGGGTAGGTGCAATTGGCTCCATGGGGCACATGTACATCATGCTAACAGCTACTTCAATTTTTTAAGATGCTCTCCAATGTGGTAACAGCTATCCAATGGCATGTCGCTAGCTGTTTGCTACATGACAAATACTGGTACATAGTTAAATTGGAAGGAGGGCTTTCCAATGAGATGTTAGGTTCTGCTTCCTTCTTAGCTGGAGCCTGGATCAGATGCTGCATTTGAAAAAAAATAATAATAATAATAATTTTTTGATTACTGGTTATTTTTATGGTCTGCCTGAGTTTCATTATTAGTGAGTTCCAGGACTGGGGACAGTTCTGATGAAAGATCGTAGATGAGAAAATCTGAATCCATGAATGTTTGAACTGAAGACTGTAGCACTATGAGTACATTCGAATGGCTTGTTTTATTAAAGCACTCTGTTTGGAGATCTATTAAAATTTTGTTAACATTAATTTGAAAATACAAACTCTGCTCAAACTCAGTAGCCTATCAAGTTTGAGTTTTGACAGCAGTTTTATTCAGGAGCTTTTGAGTTACATAAAACAGCGGTTTTGTTACTTGCCGTTTGTGTGACCAGTACAGAGAACACGTTCAGGAAAAAGGAAAGAATGAAGGTTAGAAAAGGAAGAAGAAAAGGAGACGACAGAAGGAGAAGGGGATGGTCAAATGAGGATGTTAGTTTGCTACCATGAATTACATAAAACAGCAGCCTACAGAACCTGGGAAGAAATGGACAGATGATGATGTTCAATCCTCTGAATTTGATGCACTGCACTCATTCTAACAGCTACCAAGACACACGTACTATATTCAGATAACTCATTGAGCAGTGTTATTTGCTTCCAACAGTCTCCATCAGATATCGATTTTCCCATACAAATATAATTACAGAGCAAACAAAACCCAATAGGATGCAGATTAAATCTCTCTTTAAAATCAAATCTAGACCCCCCCACAGTCAAGAGCAGACATGAGGAGAAGAAATTGTTTCTGACAGAACAGTACTGCAACAGAGAGAACCCATATTGCTGGGTTCATCAAATTGAAATCAGTCAGAAGTAGCGAGAAACAACAATGCACGCAGCAGAATCACATACGCATCTAGCAAGCATGTAACAGGAGCACGTAACAAGCAATCCTCACACTTTCGAAAGGAGATTTAGAATTAAGAGCGAACACAACATCCACCAAATTGGAGAAATGTTGTTTCTAAAAGCATGTAAACAGAAACTATTGCCGCAGAACCCATATTGCTGGGACAATGACCTAACCTCGCACCCCCTAACACCTTTTGGTGCATAACAATAAATATTGCATGTACAAAAATGAGACAGGTACCAATAGTACTGCAACAACTGGCGAAGACCGCATGTATAGGGAGATCCCTGCCTATCCAAACTGCCTATCCAATCACAACCCCCTAGTACCCATAACCTGTGATAGGAAACAAACAAGATAAATAGATATTTAGACTCATGACTGATAAATTTTGAAAAAGCAGAAGTAAAGCATTTGGATGAGAATGCATAGAACCTGAGTTGTCCATTGGGTTCCCAGCAGGCACAGGCTCAGGCTCCTTGATATCAACCACGACGACGTCTGATGTTAAGAATGTTTTTGCAACAGAAGCAGCATGCTCCAAGCAGCACCTCAGCACCTGGATTTTCCAAGAACATCACAAGTGATCAGAGATGATTCAGCAAGCATGCAGATTTTTCAAACCCAAGCACTACAAACTTTTGAATTTCAAGTATTATCATAATATCACACGGATCCACAATACATTGAATAAACTCATTAATAATGCTAGTAATAGGTGCGACCCATCCTAGAGAAAGGAGACATCAACTTAAAAATGGAAGATCACTTGGCTAACCCACATTACCAGAATATTTCAGTATTGCAATACTTTTATAGCTAAAGGATCATCCCATTCCATAGACTAAGCAGAGACACTGACAAAGATGAATTGGCACACATAGTAGAGGCCCAAAAACAAGTGAAACATGATCACTAACTTTATTTTTTTGCGTGCGCGCGGGGGGGGGGGGGGGGGGGGGGGGGGGTGGGGGACTGGCGCAGAAGGATGTGGATCCAAACCCCTTCCATTGCAGAGGCTTTACCACTTGGATACAGTGGCATTTGCACTAAATTTAAAATAGATAAATTAAATGGATATAAGATGACCTAAAATGCTATAATTCTGGAGCTAAAGAAACATGTAAATTAAAAAAAAAAAACTAGAAATTAAACTACCTTGAGCAATTGTTGAATATTATACATGTAATATGTGTTGGGTATATAACAGTATTTCTAAATTTTAAATCTTAAATCATGCAACAAATTAAAATATAAATTTTAATCAAATTAATTACTTGTCCAAAACATGCAACTAACATAAAGCAATTAAAAAAAAGTTAAATTTGCCGGCATAGGGTGACAGTCGTGCAAAAGCACAGTCCTAGAAAATAAATAGTCGGCCCCTCATCTGCACCTTATAATGACCTCCTCTCCTAGCAGTAAAAGCCCCAGTAGATCACCAGCACCCAACCCCGGACGATGAGTTAAGCCTATGCTCAGATGAAAATTCGTTGCCCGTATGTAAAAGAAATGCTCCGAAAATTACCAAGAAAACCGAACTAGAATTTGCAATAAAAAAATATGGAGGGAGACGAAGAAGTTGTAGGATTTTTGCAGGGAACAAACTGAACTGCGAGAAGCTATTTATAGATTCTCGGAGTTATATGTTGTAACAGTCCCGCTCCAAATCTACATACGATTAAAAAAAAAAGTTCCAGGTTCAAGAACCCCCTGATTCGAACTGCATTCGTGTCCGCAGGTCGTGGGTGCGCGTCACCTGAACTCTGCTCGGTTCGGTTCGGTTCGGCGTGTGTGGGGATGTCGCTCATGGCCCAACACTCATAACATATGCATGAGAGAAGTTAGTATATATACTAACCAACCTCTCATCTCCTATCCAATGTGGGACTAAAACCAAAACCAAATAAGTGAGAAACTCAAGTTTTCCCTCTAACTCAAGACACATCCAACAATCCCCCTAAAACTTGAGTCTCAGGGAAGATAAAACAAATCAATAATAAATAACAATCAAATCATCAAATCACAAACACGAGTGAAATCGGGCAACATCATACTGTGAATTCGGGACAGGTGGACTAAGCCTGTAACCTTCCTTAGTGAATTCATCCCCATCTAAGAGACATAATGGACTACGCCTGGAACTAGTCTCTTTTACCAGATATGATAGAATACACACACAGTAAGTCTTCATCTATTGAGCGAGCGGGTTGAGCGTTAAATGTCATGCCCCCCAACCGCAGCCATCACGGTTCCTCACGGAGGTCAGTCCTCCAAGAGTACTACAGCTAGATAGTATACCCTCCACACTACATGCGTTGGACTTATTAAAAGTTAAGCTCATCCTTACCTAGTTGTATCATAAGAGCATCGTCACTATAGAGAAAAGGTAGTAGCTACAATACTACATATAGAATATAAACATATTCGAGTCGTTGCTCCACACGAGTATTACCAATCCAGCTTGTTCCTACCACATTGAACCTCTTTCATGGAATCAACTCCCAATCAAGTAGGTTGGGTTCCTGCTATCGGTGAACTATACTGGCTTAACCTGGCTAAACCCCATCTTTCTCGATGATTCAAGGACCACATTCCTAGAAAGACCCTTAGTCAATGGGTTTGCACTATTATTCTCGGACTTTACCGAGTCCAGAAGCACAACTTTACTCAATAGGCGCTGAACAGACTTAAGTCTGATTTGAATATGTCTGTTCATCTTCTTATTGACACTATCTTGCTTTAAAATCTCAATGATGGATCTTGAATCAGTATGAACTGAGATTGAAAGTATGAATTTAGGCATGATAAAGAATTCAGACAAAAGATCCTTTAATCATTAAGCTACAGAGCAAGTTGTGTCCAGAGCAATGAGCTCGAACTCCATGGTGCTCCTAGCAATCAGTCTGCTTGCAGGATTTCTAAGACACAACAGCAGCAACGAACATGAATACATATCCGATAGTAGACTTAACATTGTTAGAATCAGTTACAAAGTTGGCATCACTATAACCTTGAATCAGTGACCCAATTGGCATCATTATAACCTTCTATAACATCAGGATATCCGATGTAAGTCAGACAATAGCCAATTGTGCCTCAAAGATATCAAACTCTCTAATGCAGTCCAATGTTCTCTACTAGGGTTAATCTACCTACTACATAAGAGATGTCAGGCCTAGTCCTATAGGAAATGTAGAGAAGTGAACATATTAATTGAGTATTTCAGTTGAGACACAAGCTCACCCATATTCTTCTTCAAAGCAATTGAAGAATCATAGGGTGTAGAAATAGGTTTAGAGTTATAGAAATCAAATTTATGAAGCATTCTTTCAATGCTATGAGTATGAGTATGAGCTAGACTAAAAGAAATTCCATCAGACGTTTTAGATATTTTCATTCCCAAAGGATAATATACTCATTGTCAAAGTTCTTAGAATATATGGCAATGAGTATATTATCCTTTGAACTTGTTATGTTCATGACAATGAATCCAAATTGTGTAATAACATTGTTAAACTTTTGAAGCTATTGTTTGGGTGCTTGTTTAGTCCATACAATGATTTCGCAAGTTTGCACACTTTGTTTTCTTTTTCTTATCCCTTGGCAATGAATCCTTCTGGTCCATTTAGTGATGAATTGATGCAAGTGCTAGAAGGATTCTGATAGAGGAGATCCTAACAACAAGAGAATAGATGTCAAAGAAGTCAATACCATTTTGCTGGGTGAAACCCTTGGCAACTAATCTGGCTTTGTATTTGTCTATAGTGCCATCAGGTTGAAGTTTCTTCTTGAAGATCCATTTACAACCTACACGTTTGCATCCTAGAGGAAGGTCAGTGAGAATCCAAGTGTTATTCTCCATTATGGACTTGATCTCTCTGTCAATGGCTTCTCTCCATAAAAAAGATTCCACAAGATAATGAAATCTTCACTGAAAGATGTAAGAGTTCTTGTTCTTTTACTCTTTCTAAGTTCAGAATCAGTTACAGGTTCAGAATAAGTTACAGGAGCAGAACTAGAAAGGATATCAGAGATAAAAAGAGTGCAAGAAGGATCATTAGGAATTCTAGATTAAAAAGGAGTTGTAGGAGTTTCGACAGGAGAAAATCCAATAGATGAAGGTTTAGGAGAAGGTGCAGGAATG
The DNA here is from genome assembly GCA_038442645.1 of Agave tequilana. Classification (NCBI taxonomy): domain Eukaryota; kingdom Viridiplantae; phylum Streptophyta; class Magnoliopsida; order Asparagales; family Asparagaceae; genus Agave; species Agave tequilana. Next base: position 202,889 of record JAVJIF010007837.1, read on the forward strand.
GTATCATCTATGGCTGATATGAGATCTAAAGTGGTTAACCAGTACTTCATCTGGTTTTGGTTAACCAGTACTGCATCTGGTTTGCCCATCCGTAAAGCATGTGTCGAAGAATTCTCTGGTTTGACACCCTTGGAATGATCAGGGTTGGCCATAGTGACGGGATGTGCTACCTGAATTCTGTATTTCAAAATTATTTTAATAATGTCAAAATTTAGTTTATATTGGTAGCTTTTAGATTAGGGTTTGCAGAATACATTATTGCAGAATAAAATAATGTATAATCTTTCTTTAATTATGTGTCAAATAATTCACTTGTCTGTAAGAATGCAAAATTTTTCTTTTAAGATTTTTAAATAATTATCTTTACTTGCATGAAAAATTATCTATTGCATGAAAATTATCAATTGCATGAAACAGACATGTAATTATATTGCATAAAATAATCAGATAACTTCTATCTTCTAAATTGTTGGGTATATAACAGTATTTTTAAGTTTTAAACGCACTAACATAAAGCAATTAAAAGAAAAGTTAAATTGCTGATCTGGGTAACATTAGTGCAAAAGCACTACCCTAGAAGATAGATGATCGGCCTCTCGTCCAGACCTTAGAATAACCTAAAAACCCCCGGTAGATCACGAGCACCCAACTCCAGACGATGAGCTAGACCTCTGCTCAGATGAAAATTCGTTGCCCGTATGTAAAAGAAATGCTTTGAAAATTATCAAGAAAATTGAACCAGAATTTGCAATAAAGAAATATGGAGAGAGACAATGTTGTAGGATTTTTGCAGGGAACATGAACTGCGAGAAGCTATTTATAAATTCTCGGAGTTCATCTGTTGTAACAGTCCCACTCCAAATCTACACACGATCGTGTAGTTCGCAAGCAAATCCAGAGAGTGGGTCAAAGCCAAACAGAAAATCCCTAAAATCAAAACAGAATTTTAAATAAAAATTAAAATAGAAAAATCAAAAAAAAATTCAGGTTCAAGAGCCCCTAAATCGAACTGCATTCGTGTCCTCAAGTCGTGGGCGCGCGCCACCTAAACTCGAACCCTACGCGGTTTGGTTCGGCGTGTGCACGCGCGTATAGGGATGTGGCACATGGCCCATCACTCATAACAATAGGCATGTGAGGAGTTGGTATATATACTACCCAACCTCCCATCTCTTATCCAATGTGGGACTAAAACCAAAGCCAAATAAGAGGGAAACTCAAGTTTCCCTCCAACTCAAAACACATCCAACAAAATGATATATAGAAAATAGGTAACTCAAACATAGCAGTCCAAAAATAGCAAATCAGAGAACAGTTCTTCAATTCAAGGGAAATAATCATATCAGCGAATGAGCCACTGAATTGTTTGACAAAGAAATAACAAAGTCAAGAATAAATTTAAAGAAGTTGAAAATTTTTGTCACCAGTTCAGAGTAGTTAATCGCCAGACATGTTGGTTAAGTAAAATCCTATGGCCTTGAAAGAAATTCTTAACACAAGCATCATGGAAGAAAACTTGAGAAACAAAGAGAAAACAAAATGAAGAGAAAACAAAAGCGGCAGCTAAACCGAGCTTAAAGCTTAATCCCCTTTGGCTAGGCAGACTGTTATAATCATCTTCTATTCCACATAAAGCAGTTAATCAGACTGTCAGATTTTATTATATAAGCAACTCAACAAAGTTAGCCAAAGGGGATATACAAAGTTCACTGAGAATCAATCCAGGTCTTCAATGACGAGAATCCTGAAGGAAAATGACAAGGCTGCTCAGGCAGAATATTCCCACAGAGCCAAGATACATATCCGTTCTCAAGTAACTTAAAACAAATATATAGGATGATGAAAATAAGTAAAAACAATCTATCTTGTAATGCAGAAGAAAACAACTGCATAAAAAAATATATAACAAAGTTTTTAGTAATTTCTATGCAAGATAGCTCATGGTCCACAGAGTGTTGTGTTTTTTGCAAGCCCGAGTTAAAGTCACACGAAAAAAATTGAGATTAACTAATTGTACGTAACAGTCCCAAGAAGAGGGCTGTATGAATAAGGTTAGAAACGTCATATTTCACACTCCATATTACTAGAGATAAGTATCAATAGCACAGAAAATAACCTTTGGCATAATAGACTACCTAATTTAATATCAAAGACAAATATGCCACAGATTTGTAAATAGATTACTTCCAGTAAAACTGATGGAAGTATCATATGTTATGGTCATGCAGATGCCTTATATCACAAATAAAAATCGCATACCTTCGTAGGGTCAATTATTCCAGCAGCCATCAAATCCTCATAGGTTCCAGTGGCAGCATTGTAACCATACTTGGGATTGTCGTTGGCAAGAACCTAAAGAAACGAGCAAGTAGTAAAAAAACAATAATTTGAACAAGTAAACAGAAGTGAGAAAGATATTTTGTCACATAAAGTGATTCACACCTTCTCAGTGACAACACTTCCATTTACTCCAGCATTTTTTGCAATCAACTTCAAGGATAGCTAAGGGCCCTTTTAACAATATCTGCTCCTACCTGTATGGTATACCCAACACAGCATCAGCAAGTTCATAGCATCCATAAAAGCATCTTCAGATAACACCAATCATTTTCCAAGGTTATTTGTGATAAGTAGAGGATGACAGAAACAAATGGCAGGTTATACAAGTTAACTAGTGAGGTTTTCATATCAGGTATAAGGCAAGAGGTGTAACCATAGGCATAAACAGGAAAAATAAAGCTGGAGAAAAGACAATCTGTTTCCATTACCTTTTGTTCATCATTTTCCAGAGATTCCCTGATGGCATCAACCTTAGAGGCAAGCCTTAGAAGGGTACAACCACCACCAACAAATATACCCTCTTCAACAGCAGCCTGAGCATAAACAAAAAACAAGTATTTATAGGTACATATGCAAAAATAAACACTTACCTTGTAAGTATGAAAGTTTATTTTCTCCACCGACAAAATCTCTCAACTTTCTCACACCCTCTCTATGTGTGTGCATGCATTGGGGGGTGAGAGGGGTGGTTTTTTTTTTTTCTTTTTTTTTCCCCCCTGGGTTTCAAATTAGGAAAGTAATACAGACATGCCATTGCATCATAGATAATCAAAGTTACAACCTCCTCTGCAAACTACATGTGGAAAGAGAAAGATGGTGCAAAGCAGCCCAATAGCTAACCAAATTTACCTTAGTAGCATTCAAAGCATCTTCTACTCTCAGCTTCTTCTCTTTTAACTCTGTCTCTGTTTGTGCTCCAACCTGAACACATTTGAATACGCTTTGCATAAGCATCTAATATACCTCTTACAAGTTACAACCAAATTGCTGAAAGAAGTTCTAAGGAAATGAACCAATCAGTTACCTGAATGACAGCAACGCCACCAGAGAGCTTTGCTATTCTCTCATTTAGTTTTTCCTTTTCATATTCTTGTTCAGCAGCCTAGATCGAGAAACAGATCCGGTCATTCTCGCTTCGAGTGTTCTAAAGTATCATACTACGTGTGTGAAAAAGAAATTGAATATGCACCTCGATAAAATTTCGGATCTGAGCAACTCGCTTAGTTACTTCTTCCTGGGTGCTGCCATCACCAACTATGGTTGTCGAGTCTTTGGTTAGCACAACTTTAGCAGCAGTGCCCAATACCTCTTTGTCTGCCTTATCCAGCGTTAGCCCAACCTCATCTCTGATTACAGTTGCTGCAAAAAATAAACAACAAGAACAATACAGGTTCAGGTAAATAGAGAGAGAATAAGAAAATCTGTAAGTACAATCAAAATACACTTGAACATAAAAGATTTAAATGGTACGACCTCCAGTCAATATGGCAATGTCATCAAGATATTGACTTTTACGCTCCCCAAATCCAGGAGCTTTAAGAGCGGCAATCTTCAGGGCACCTCTCAACTTATTCACAACAAGGGTGGCAAGAGCTTCCTGTTCAATGTCTTCAGCAATTATGACAATTGGATATCCGCCCCTTATGGCATCTTCCAAAACATTGATCAGATCTCTTGCATTTGTGATTTTTTTGTCGACAAGGAGCAACTGAAAAAAAATTAAAGAAAAAAAGATCACTTTGAAATCCATTGCATATGAAGCAGATAATAAGCTAAAACATAGAACCATGCCATATAACTTGAAACCTTTTCTTCCACTACAGACCTTGCTGTTCTCATATTCAACTGACATCTTTTCACTGTCAGTTACAAAGTAGGGGGAGATGTAGCCACGATCAAATTGCATTCCCTCTACTACATAGAGGTTATTTTCCGCACTTTTCCCCTCTTCAAGTGTCACCACACCTTCATACCCACCTTACTCATAGCCTCAGCTATCATGTTTCCAATTTCATAGTGTTTCCGGCACTAACTGCAGCTACATCTGCAAGCTCACTGTCTTCAACCTGCACCATCAAACTGTAGTGATAAAACTGCCAACGTGCAATAATACGAACAGAAACACAAACCTTTCAAGCAGCTTATACAGATGTGATCGTGACAAAAATTACAGCAAGAATATGTTTGCCAAAAAAGGCAATTTTTCCCAAAGCTAATTAATGTACCTCTTTCGAAATTAGCTTGAGTTCAGCAACCAGGGCTTTAGCTGTTTTCTCTATGCCTCTAGTGATTTGAACAGGATTGGCACCAGCTGCAACCACCTAAAGATTCAAAAAGATTTTTCAATAGAACAAGTCGAAATTGTCTATGCTACAATAATCATGAGTTCACTTGTGGGTAAGGGAATATATCACACACCTTGACACCTTCAGCAATTAGACCCTGAGCAAGAACAACTGAAGTTGTGGTCCCATCCCCAGCCAAGTCATTAGTCTTTGCAGCGGCTTGCCTTACCAACTTAGCACCAATATTTTCTACTGGGTCCTCTAACTCAACCTATAAGACAGGGAGCCTCAATTGTTTCAGTTCAACATGGGTAATGTTCAGTCACAAAATGAAGCAAATCAAATACAAACATCAACCAAACATCTCCAGTATTTAAACGCTATTCCTGGCTGATTTACATATGTTTACAAAAATTATAAAAGCACTTGATTGTTGTTTAATATAAGCATATCTAAAATGCAACTGCAATGGTAAATTGGGAACTCAGACCAATACCATGCAAGAAAAGATAGATCTAAAGAACTACCAAGTACTGAATCTAGGAAAACATAATGACCCAAGGGAATACAAGTTGATGGCAACGAGACATTTTAACTTCTTACAAACATGATAAGAGAGACTATTAAAGAAAACAAGAATACTGGCTAACAATGAAACTCAGTTTCAGTAGCCCAATTCAAATCAGACTGGTTGCATCCAAAAAAGAACCAACAATTAACCAGAAGGCTTGGTGTTGTAAACCACAAAATATGTAGTCACGTATTTGAATGCAGCTCGGGGCACAAACTATATATACGCAGCCACAGATCATATGGGATTGATATGCAATGCATATGTATCACAAGGACAGTTTTTTCATGGATATGTAGACCTGAAAACCAGCCCAACTTATAATTAGCGGGATTTGAGTCATTTTTCATAGAATCGCATGTGCACCATTACTTAGTTGTCCTGTGACCTAGTTGAAGAATGACCTTAGTATATTTATCACCCATGGCTTACTGGGCTTTAAGAGTGCTGGTAAAGCAATAAAGTATGTTTTCCATGTATGCAGTTAATCTACTTATGCTTGCCCTCATTAATTGTAATTTTTATTAACTTTCATGTGTGTGTCAACGCGCGCATGCTTCTCGCTTGCAATTAACTATTGTTTTCATTTTTCATAAGTTCTTAAATATCCCGATATCTGGAACTTTCTTGTAGCTTAAATGATAGCTACCACATATGCAGCAACATAGGCACACAGATGCGGTACATGCAATACGTCCCCACTAAAATGGTGAAACACCACATCTTGCAAGGGAGCGTAGAAAATCAGTTACGGATCTACCTGCAATTTATTTTTATCAGGGGCTTGAAGAAGAAAGGAAATTAAAATGAAGTATAATTTTGTTAGTACAATGACACGCAGACCCCATCAAGTCAAACTAGTTGCACACATGAATGGCTAACAAAGTGTTCTAAATAATTAGTAGCATTCAAAATAAACATGATTTAACATTATCTTAAACCCACACTCAACCGCAAAAGCAAAAAATATAGTGGCATTGCCATAACTCGCATTTTGAAACCCCAAAGAGCTTTCAAAATCAGCAGATAGCAGTCATAAGCCACAACAGAGAAAACGATGCAACATACCTCTTTAGCCACTGTAACACCATCATTAACAATCTTTGGGGACCCATATTTGCTCTCTAGAACAACATTCTTCCTTTTGGACCAAGGGTAAACCCAACGAGATCTGCAAGCTTGTTGACACCCGTCTAGAACAATAGGGAAAAAAATTAAGTGGCTGGGTATAACAAACTCCCTTAACTGAAAAAGGTCCATATTAAAATGACAAAGGTGGGGAAAGAAATAGATACACACTTGCAGCTTCTTAGTAGCTGACCCATCCTTATTGAAATATAATTCCTTGGCCATTGCCTTGATCTGAGAGTTACATCGTTTCTGTAGGTGGAAATTCTGCCTCCTGCTCCTTAAAGAACTAGAAGAGATAGAAGCAAAAGAAGAGAGTTGGGGCAACTTCCCGGGGTGGCTGAAAAGATTTTTTCAGCTGCAATGCCATTAGGAATCGCAAAAGACATGGTGCTGAAAGTAGATGCCATTTCTGTGCATCAGAAAAAGAGAATCATAGAGCAAACATGTACCAATAGCAGACATCAACTATGACTTACCAATAGAAAAATAAATGTCATCAAAATATAGATAAAGATAAAGCAGACATGTATTAATAGCAGACATCAACTACGATCCACCAATCGGAAAAATGAAAAGACAAAATATGAATAGACCAAAAAGGGGCACAAATGAAAAATATGAATTGTTCAACAGGAAACGTAAACCACTTGGGTTCTCCTTTCTTTCTGGTGGGTTCTATATGTTCTATCCCCACACCCCCCCCCCCCCCTCTCGGGTGCTGGGGTCCCCTCAGAAATTCCAACATGATTGAAACATTATCCATCATCATATCATTACTAAGTGAATCTGTATACATGACGCATTAATACCAGTATTAATTCTGCAGGTAAGATACAGACATCATCCATCACATAATACTCAGTGAATCCTTTTACCTCACATTAATACAAATGTTTTAGTAATATGCCAATGCTCGGGAGAGAGTCATGAAACGAGTGCTTCTAATTATTTTATGTTATGAATATGAAAGAGAAATTGGCGGGAGAAAATTACAGTTCTCCTCTTAAGCTAATGAAATTTAACCTTGTTGTGAGCTGGAAGTAGTGTAGAAATAGGTTAACCGCACTTGTTTCTTGCTCGTGTTTATCTTTACTCTATGCTACCAATAAAGCAAGAATTCCTCCTCTTTTTCTGGATACAAATGTTAGGGTTTAGTGTCCTGCATGTGACAACAAGTACCAGTTTTTATCAGGATTTGTATCCATAGTACTATAGTAGGTTCAATAGTGTATGGATAATTTGCAATGGTTAAAAGTTTTAAAATGTCCATATGTAGTCTCTTCTAAAAATTAGGGTGAGTATGCGAGAGGCTTGGCTGCTTAAGGATCAAGAGAACAAAATGATTCTTTCCATGTTCTCTTTGTTTTCTGTTAGTGATAGGAAAGAGAATT